>JAWNMD010000864.1:0-200751 GCA_035044365.1 Drosophila neotestacea
TGTAATGTGTTCAAATGAATGAAATAAGTTCCAACAAGGACCGTTTAGAGTTGGAGCGTCTGCTCCGTTGTGTTACTTTATTGAGAAATAATAACGCTTTAGGTTTTGATGGAAGACGTCTGTCTTCTTTTGCTGTACTTTATTGATTGTCTTGCTTAGCCTAAAGCCACGAGCTGTGAAGCAGCGAGCGCAGCCGTTTTACATGTCTTGTATATAAAGCAACGGAAACGTTGCAGGCGGCAGAGAGTGTGATGAATGTGCACATATGTATATACTTGAAATGGTCAAGCGTGAGAACGCTGACTTGGCTATTTGGGCGTGCGCTGTTATCAAGTGCGATCATATTTCGTTAGCACTTAGCGTTGGCCGCGCAGCGACAAAGTCACCGCTTATACATATTTTATGTTGGCATAACAACAAAGTGTTGGTGCTCAATATGTCTTGAATTATTATTTATTATATATATGTACACATGCTACATCTCCCTCCTTTTGAAAAATAACGTAATATTATGAAGTTATTTTAAGAAATTATTAATTATTATTATATACTTTTTTTTTGTTGTTTTTTTTTTTTAAATTTAACTTACTAACAATATGAAAATATTTATTTTTATGTCAAACATATTTATATATTTTTTTTTTTTTACTTATCTGTGGCCACACTAAAAATTATTATGAATTAAAAATTTTTAACCTATCCTTATGAACTTTTTGTTTCTTATCTTTACTATCTTTAATAAAAATGTTGTCATTATCTTCTATTTTCTCTACTATATATGGTCCTAAATATACTGGATCTAATTTGTGCCCTGTTTCGTTTCTTATAAGTACTTTATCTCCTATTTTTAATTCAAAATTTTTTGTTTTCATATCGTATGCTAATTTTCTATAAGCCTTGGTTTTTTCTAGCTCGTTTGTATGCTATTTCTAATCTAAACTTTATTTCCTTAGAGTAGTCATCTAGATTATAAATAGGATCTATGTAGTTAGTTTTATTTAAATCTATGAACTGTTTTGGTAATCTGCCAAATACTAGTTCGTATGGACAATACTCATGCGTTGCTGATGGTGTCGTGTTGAAACAATAAGTGAAATATTGAATCCAGACATCCCAATCAGTTTTGTCTGCAGAGATGTATGAACGAATGTATTCATTGAATGTTCGATGACTTCGTTCTATTGTCCCTAATGTTTGGTGATGATATGCAGTAGAGGTGAGATTCTCGATCCTCAAATACTTGCATAAATCGGTTAAAATCTGGTTTTTATACTCTGTTCCCATGTCCGAAATGAACGTCTTCATTGGACCGAACTTGAGTATGAAATTTTCAAATATAGCCTTTGCAACATTATTTGCGCTTTTGCTTTTAATTGGAATGGCTACTAAATATTTTGTAAGGTCACAGATTAATGTGACTATATATTCATTGCCATTTTCTGATTTAGGTAGTGGACCCACTGTATCCACTATCACTATATCGAATGCATTCACAGGTGTTTCTGTGAGAGTCAAAGGAGTTTTAGTGTGTGTCTTTGTTTTAGACATTTGGCATTTTTGACATCTACGTACGTACTCTTTTATATGACGTGTCATATTTTTCCAGTAGTAGTGTCTTTTTATTTTTGCTAGCGTTCTTGTTATGCCACTGTGGCCTCCTTGAATTGGGTCGTCATGGTAAGTAGACAATATTTGTTGTATCTCTTTTTCATCTGTTATTTGGGTCACCGGCTGGAGTAGCGCTACTCTTAATGATTTTAATATTTCATTGCCCATTTTTTAAAAGAATCTATCGAAACTGATTCAAAGATCTTTTCCCTCGGTGCCACTTTGAGTTTGCTGATTTTCAATAGACCGGCCTCTTTTTCGAGCCTTTGGAAAAACTGACCTAAGTCGAGAATTCCATTGGTATATAAATCGCTAACTTCAATTCTTGCGATAATTTTATTTCCATGTTTAAATAAACATTTAGATTCTGTTATGCGCAAGGTCACTACTTTTCGTACTTCATCATTTGTAATGACTTCATGTACGTTGGGCTTGGATACATTTTTATGACTTTGCCTTGGCAGAAGTTCATAATTTTCTACTGTACAGTTTTTAGTTTGTCTACTTTGTCGCCTGGTAGTGACTTTCAGGACTTTATGTTGTATGTCTTTTAGTTCTTTTATAGTTATACGCGAAAGTGCGTCTGCTACAAAATTGTCTTTCCCCTTTAGGTATTCTACTGTGAAGTCATATTCTTCAAGCTCTAGCCGCATGCGAGTTAATTTCGAACTGGGATTGGTCATAGAAAAAAGGTATGTTAATGGTCTGTGATCCGTTTTAACAGTAAAGTGTTTGCCATAAATATATGGTCTGAAATGGGTAATTGCCCAATGAATTGCTGCTAACTCTTGTTCTGTTGTGCTTTTATTGCTTTCCCCTTTTGTAAATGCACGAGATGCATAAGCTATTGGGAGTTGAATTCCTTCACGGTTCTGAGTTAGAACTGCTCCGCAAGCTTGTTTACTAGCATCTGTTATAATGCAAAATTCTTTGCGAAAATCTGGATATTGTAATAATGTGGGATGCATAAGCTTTTCTTTTAGGTATTGGAATGCATTTTGGCATTCACTTGACCATTCAAAAGGAACATTCTTTTTACATAATCTAGTTATGTGCCGTGAATAATCGGCGAAGTTTTCAATAAATCGACGATAATAATTGCAGAATGCTACAAATCGTCTCGCGCTGTCCGCATCGTGAGGGACAGGATAATTTTTGATGACGTCAAATTTCTTGTCATCTGGCAATACTCCTTTGTCAGTGCATTTGTGACCTATGAATGTCACTTCATGCATAAAAAATGAACATTTTTCTGGATGCAACTTAAGGTTATATTTCCTACATACATTAAAAACATCAGTTAAGTTTTTAAGCATGTGTTTTTCGGAACATCCTATCACCATTAAGTCATCCATATAAAGGAATGCCTGAGAGGGTTCTAAACCCGAGAATGCTATTGTCATCATTCTTTGAAATGAATTTGGTGCTATTTTAAGACCAAATGGTAATCGTGTGAAACGATATGAGCCATTGCTCGTTGAAAAAGATGTTATGTTTCTTGAATTTTCTTCAAGTTCAATTTGATGAAAGCCTGACATTAAGTCAAGGCATGAAAAATATTTAGCTCTACCCAGTTGGTCTAGAATATCAACAATTCTGGGGAGCGGGAATTTGTCAGAAAGTAATTTTTTGTTGATTTGACGATAGTCAATTACTAATCGCCATTTCTTTTCTTCCGAATTTGGTAAAGATTTTTTCGGAACCAACAAAAGTGGGCTGTTATATTCGGACACAGACGGTTCTACGATTTTATCATTTATTAATTTTCCTACTTGTTTTTGGATTTCCTCAACATGGCTATGCGGGCTTCTGTAGTTTTTGATATAAATGGGTTCATCATCTTTCAGTCTTAATGTTTGTTTATAGAAATTATTTGTCGCTATTGGTTCGGTTTCCAGCCCGAACACATCACTATACTTGGTGCATAATTTTGTTAATTGATTTCTGAATTGTTCTGGAAAATTTTTCTTTAACTTTGAAAGTACTTGTTCGGACCTGTTTGTTGGATTAGTTATATGAATATCGTAATCTGTTAGATTTTCATATTCAATTTTGTTTACTTTGACCAATTGGTCGAAATTAGTTGCGTTTAGAAGGCGAATGTATACATGTTTGGATGCTGCTATTGTATTTGCAACATAAATTCCATTATGTACACTGCCCGACAACCGATTAGCGCACCCTATGCTCCGCATCTTAGGAGCCTAATATCAGGAAAACGAATAAAGCTTTTGAGATGAATTTTTTTGTCATTTAAAAAATATTAAATTCTACACGAGATTTAATAATAGATAAGATATTAACTTTATTAATAACATTTTAAATGAATTTAAGCGAACTTAACATAAAAAATTAACTTTCATTTTTGCGACATTTGATTAGCACAGTCTTTTGAAAACTTTAAATAACAAGAAAGAATGGATTCAAATTTTATTCAAATTATTTTTTAACATTAATTTAAATATTTTCGTTTATTTTTAAACAACATTTAATAATGCGTTGACCCTCCACGGTTAAGTATGACTTCATACATCCGCTTGGGTAAGGAGTCATATAATTTTTTAATGTAATTGAGTGAAATAGCCTCCCAGGACCTCTTTATTCCTTCAATGAGTTCAGCTTCAGTTGAATATTGCTTGCCGGACTCGTACACTTTGCGTGCTAACCATCCCCAAACATTTTCTATAATGTTCAGGTCGGGTGAGTAAGGCGGCCAAGTCAGCAATTCAACGTTCTGACCTTCAATCCAGGACTTTACGATCCTGGCTGTGTGAATTGGTGCGTTATCCTGCTGGAACTTCCATTCCAAGGCTCCAAATATATCCTTGATCGAAGGAAAAGCCGTTTTCAGTACTCCTTTGTACGCAATGGCATTCATTCGGCTGGTTAGAAATTGCAGTTCTATGGTGCCATAGTAAGAAATAGCTCCCCACACCATGACACCGCCGGCACGGCTGTGCAATCGATCAAGTGTATGCTCTTCCTTTCTGAGATCATGAAAGTAGTAGGCATAGCCATCAGGACCCTCCAAATTGAACTTTTTCTCATCCGAAAAGACTACACGCTCCCATTCCTTGGTCCAGGTCATATTTGATCGACAGAAATCGAGCCGTTGCATCTTTCGAAGTTGGTTTAGAGGAGGTTTTTTTTTTAATTTTAGACGCTTTATATGTTCAGCATTCGAAATAACTCTTTGTACAGTCCGAACGCACGCTTTAACACCAGTTTTTTCTTTTATTTTAGCGGCTGAGTCGTGAGAATTAGACGCGTGCCTCAATATAATTCGCTTGGCGGCTGGTGTTATTACTGATGAGGGCCGACCTTTCATGTTTTTCCATAAGTCTCCTCATTGTTTAAGTATGCGGTAATAACTTTACGGCTGCGTTTAATATTTTTTGATATTTGAAGTATCGAGTGACCGCACTCCCTGTAAGCCTTTATTTTTGCCTTTTTCAGACTCATTCAACGGTGTTGCCTTTCCCATTACTTCTTTATTTTATTGATAATTGATCACAATAAATAAATAATAGTTTTAATCAGCCAAACACGACAGCTTACACGCAAAAATTGATACTGAAACAAAAATGTGCTAATCGGCTGTCGCAAAAAAATGCATGCATTTTTGTCGCACTTCCAAGAAAATAGCAAAACAAAATAACGGTGCACTTCCAGAACTCAAAGTTACTCTCAGAATGAGTAAAAATGATGAAGAATAAAAGAGACAAAAAAAGAGCATGAAAAATATTCAAAGATTACAGTTATTTGACTTTAAACAGATGGGTTAGAGGGTGCGCTAATCGGTTGTCGGGCAGTGTATTTCTTGATTTGGAACAAATATATAATCGTTTACTGAATTAATCTCTATTTTTCGAATTACTTGGGATCTGGCTGGCAGAAGAACTGTATTGTTGCCAGCACTATATGTTATTGGAACATAAATAGGATAATTTAAGTTTTGAGGTCTAATTATAAACCAGTCTTCGTTTGGTTTGAAGTCTAATTGGCAATTGAATTTTTTAATAAAATCAATGCCTATTATTCCATCACATGGTATTGAAAAATCTGAGTCTACTAAATGAAAGTCGTGTGGAATAATATATTTTGTGGATTGAAGTTCTATCGAAGTTGTTCCTTGAGATTTTATTACACCCTGGCCTATGCCTTGGATGTTTATAATTTTATCTTTTTGAATTTGGAAATTATCTGAATTTATTTTTAGTAGTTAGATATCTGCACCAGTATCTATTAGGAATGTGAGTTTATTATGAGTTTAGTGATTACAAAAGGTGACAAATATATTAAGACTATAATTGATTGAATGAACTTTTACATTTATTGATTGTTTCCTAAAGGGTTCTGAGGGTTTTCCGACGCATTTTGCGCCACTCTCACGTTGTTATTATTATAACCTTGGTTGGAGTTACCTCGGCCCCTTCCCCGATTTTGGCCTCGTCTTCCTCCACGGTTATTGTAACTATTGTTGTTGTTACCGCCTCGGTTGTAACTGTTGTGGTTGTAATTTCTGCCACGATTATAACCTCGGCCTCCTCTATTATTGTTGTTCGCACCTCGTCGATAATACAGGACAGTGTTACTTTGACCTGTTATCTCTGTGCAACTATTGACGAATTTGGAGACGGCATCATTCATATTTGTGAATGTGCCTGCCTGCATGATAAGTTTTACCTTATCAATCGAACAATTTTGTGTCATAGCTTTTACAGCTGTTGTAGTGCTGTATTTGTTAGCAAGTGATTGACTTAGACCTTCACTGACATAGGCTCCTTCAAGGGCCTTTGCCAGTTTTTCCACCTCTTGGGTGTATTGGTTAGCCGTTTTGTTTTTCTGTTGCAGATTAAGTAGCTTGGCAGATACAACTTCTACCGATTTTCCTTTTACTGCAGTTGACAGTTGCGTAATGATAGCAGCAATTGTCTGCTCATTACTTATTAGATTTCTTGCATGGCCTTTTAGTTTTGTTTTAATAAGGCTTATGGCTGTTGGCTCATGTGTGCCTTTTAATTTTTACCATCAAACTCTGTTAGTAGAGATGTGGCTAGCTTGATAAATTCTGTAACTGTTTGTGCCATTTCTGAAATTGTTGTCGTTTCCGGTTTTGTTTCGATTGGATCGCTTTCTTTTAGTGTTTCGATGTCCCTATCAGATTCTGAGCTAACTTGATGTGATGATTCGGGTATTTTTGATACCTCTGAGGTCATCGGATCATTTAAATCAATACTTTCTAGTTCGGTATCTGGTTCTAGTAGAACCGATTCATCGAACTCGGCTGGAAAATTTAGAGTATTGGGCACTAAAATGTGTAAGTTGTGCCGTTCTGCGACATAAAGGAGATTTTCCTTAAGCCTTTTTATTACGTCCTTTAATTGTATGGACTGTAACGAATCACATTTCCCCAAATTGTCAATTACAATTTGGCGTACTGTATTGAATGAATTCACCAGTACTCGAAAATGTTTGAGTTTTGTATTATTGGAGACAGGTGCAGTTTTATTTAGGCATTTAAATGACTTTTGAAATTCTGCTCGTTGCTCGGTAATGGTGGCACTTACTTTTCGCCAATCCATTAATATTTATACGCAACGTAATCTACTGCCTTTCCCAATATTGGATGATCTGTGTAGATCTTTTCCACTTTGATATTTGGCATATATGAGATTACCAATGCTTTCTCTTTTGGATGACATCCAAGAAATGGAGAATGTTGCATTGCATAAGTGCTCATATAAATTTTTTTCAACTCATATATTGTCGTTGAGACCAAACTTAGAATTCTTTCTTTAAAATAAGCATCTCTGTCATACACCTGTTTAATAGCCTTTAGTGTTGCCATTTAATTTTATTGATATTTTGTTTCTTTTTTTTATTTTTAATTATTTCATATTGTTCTTAAGTATATTTGTCATTTTGTTGTTGTGTGCATTCTTAATTATATTTTGTCCAAGTCATTTGCTTGGCTCATATATTTTTTCTTCAAACATTTATTGTGCATTTTATACAATTTATAAAACATATTTGCACACATAACAACAATAATGACTATTAATAGGATATTTGTTAATTCTAAATCTATGGTTGTTGCTTCTACTTTATTTATTACGTTAGCAGTGGAATCCACTGATTTAACGTCTACTAAACCCATTTTGGGTATTTGCAATTTGTAGTATTTATAATTTTCCTCAATTAAATCTTCTGAAGATTTACTAATAGAGTTGTATTTCATTGACAATATTCCTACCTATCGTTTCGCATAGCTTTACGGGCTATACTTTCTAATTGGGCAGAGAGGGTTCTGCGCAATTTTACAATAGTAGTATTAAATATAATATTTATAACGTATCAAATAAGCAATATCAAATTTAAATTTAAGATTATGTTTATATACTGCTGCTGCTGCTATGGACCCATTCCGCGTCAACTGGACCTCACCGGCCTGGTACGTTGACGCTCCCTCGTATGCGTAATTGGCGGGGGTGCCCCTCACGCTTGTTGTTTCTTCTGAGTCTTCTGCTTTTGTTGTTCTTCCGGTTGTGCTGCAGGCAACATGCAAGTGGATTTGCAATGTGCACTCTCCAATGGTCCAGGGCAATCTCTTGGGCAGGCGTCTTGCCTCTTTGGCAATGGCTTGGGGATGTTTAGGTTTGTATTACTTTTTGTGTCAATTGATTTTATAGCTGAGTGAGCTTTAGTGATAGGGTGTTTAAAGGTTAAGAGACTTGCTTTTAAATAGTCAAGCTCTGACTGCAACTTTTGTGCAGTTGACCATGCGGGAGGCGGCGTTTTGGTAAATAATAGCCACTTTATGTGCGCTATTCTCTTATTTACTTTTGTTTTAACGCCTCCAACCCATATCACTCAAAACTCTACTCACTCAGACTATTTCCGTTTGAAATTTCCATTTTAATAAATATAATTTTAATAATAATAATAATAATAATAATAATAATAATAATAATAATAATAATAATAATAATAATAATAATAATAATAATAATAATAATAATAATAATAATAATAATAATAATAATAATAATAATAATAATAATAATAATAATAATAATAATAATAATAATAATAATAATAATAATAATAATAATAATAATTCGGTTCCGAACAGAACCCCGAGGAACCGGTTCGGTTCGGGCTTTTTAGGCTAAAAATTGTGGCGGTCGGTAACAATTTCGGTACAAATTTCGTTTTTTTTTTGACTATGGCGGGCTTTTTTAAAGCATACTTTTCCTAGAGAAAGCATACATTTCACAGAATTTGAATTCTGTTTCTAGGAAATGTATAACGAAATGAGTTGGCCGACCGCCACAAATTTTAAAGTTTATAGGCTGTTGAACTTCCGGCTCATATCTTATTATGTATTATTTAGTGAGCGAACTTTTTAATCCATTTTTATATATATGTATTTTAATCTATTTTATTTTATTTTAATCTATTCATCACATTTAAAAAAATAGTTAAGTCTTCATTTACTATTAGCTCGGCTGGAAAGATCGTATCTTTTCTGTCAGAGGGCTCCACTAGAATAAAATCTGTATCATTTTTGAGGAGTACCAACCTTCAAAAGATATATATTTGTTGTAATTTCATAGGTGCCAGACTTATAGTTTTTGACATTTGGGCATTTCCATAAAAAAGTCCACCGCGTCGAAAACCGAAAAATGAATCAAAAACTCACATCATGTGAAATTTTTTATCAGAAACTTATTCATGTTATTTATTTGAGCAATTTACCCATAAATTCATTTATTTTAATGAGCAAACCAATTTTGTTTTTAACAAATTAAGTTTTTCTGTATTTTTGCCTATTTTGGTTAAAATTGACTTATGAAATGAAGAGTATGAAAAATAATGATTATTCCAAAATATATCTCTTGAATGAGCAGAAATCTAAATAAAATGCAAAGAGAATACTTCAATCTAGATAAATCCGTTTTTTAATTTCCAAAAAAGTTAAGCTTCATTAATTTCTACATAGATCAATATCCGCTTAATCTTAGTGGAAAAAATGTCCCGTGTGGGATGTCCCGTGCGAATTTACGTCAAATTGAATTTAAAAAAATGCAAGTCATCTTTGAAAAAAATCATAACCATTTTTAAGAGGCATCAATTCACAAGAGTTTAAAAGTAGTTGCATTAAAATATTGCCTCTGGATTCGCTGAAACTGGCGTTTGAATTGGTTGACCTAACAAGCCACTTCTGTTTCGTGTCCCGTGCGAATCACTAGACTTTTGCTATTATCTTAAAAATGAATAATTACCCAAAATCAATCTTTGCACCAATGAAAGAGCTAATAAAATGATATAAGTTTAGCCTTTCATCAGAAAAAAAATGTTTCCTTTTTACCGTTTTCTTTCTTTAAATGCGTACGTATAGCATTTTGTGTGAAGCTACTTTTATTATTTGACCATGCGGGAGGCGGCGTTTTGGTAAATAATAGCCACTTTATGTGCGCTATTCTCTTATTTACTTTTGTTTTAACGCCTCCGCGCCAACCCATATCACTCAAAACTCTACTCACTCAGACTATTTCCGTTTGAAATTTCCATGTATTTATTCCGTATCATCTGGTTTTTGTTGTAGTTGCTGTCCGGACCAAGTCACGGTCGCCAGAGTTGGAGCGTCTGCTCCGTTGTGTTACATTATTGAGAAATCATAACGCTTGAGGTTTTGATGGAAGACGTCTGTCTTCTTTTGCTGTACTTTATTGATTGTCTTGCTTAGCCTAAAGCCACGAGCTGTGAAGCAGCGAGCGCAGCCGTTTTACATGTCTTGTATATAAAGCAACGGAAACGTTGCAGGCGGCAGAGAGTGTTATGAATGCGCACATATAGTATGTATATACTTGAAATGGTCAAGCGTGAGAACGCTGACTTGGCTATTTGGGCGTGCGCTGTTATCAAGTGCGATCATATTTCGTTAGCACTTAGCGTTGGCCGCGCAGCTACAAAGTCACCGCTTATACATATTTTATGTTGGCATAACAACAAAGTGTTGGTGCTCAATATGTCTTGAATTATTATTTATTATTTATATGTACACATGCTACAATAATAATAATAATAATAATAATAATAATAATAATAATAATAATAATAATAATAATAATAATAATAATAATAATAATAATAATAATAATAATAATAATAATAATAATAATAATAATAATAATAATAATAATAATAATAATAATAATAATAATAATAATAATAATAATAATAATAATAATAATAATAATAATAATAATAATAATAATAATAATAATAATAATAATAATAATAATAATAATAATAATAATAATAATAATAATAATAAATAATAATAATAATAATAATAATAATAATAATAATAATAATAATAATAATAATAATAATAATAATAATAATAATAATAATAATAATAATAATAATAATAATAATAATAATAATAATAATAATAATAATAATAATAATAATAATAATAATAATAATAATAATAATAATAATAATAATAATAATAATAATAATAATAATAATAATAATAATAATAATAATAATAATAATAATAATAATAATAATAATAATAATAATAATAATAATAAAATAATAATAATAATAATAATAATAATAATAATAATAATAATAATAATAATAATAATAATAATAATAATAATAATAATAATAATAATAATAATAATTCGGTTCCGAACAGAACCCCGAGGAACCGTTCGTTCGGGCTTTTTAGGCTAAAAATTGTGGCGGTCGGTAACAATTTCGGTACAAATTTCGTTTTTTTTTTTACTATGGCGGGCTTTTTTAAAGCATACTTTTCCTAGAGAAAGCATACATTTCACAGAATTTGAATTCTGTTTCTAGGAAATGTATAACGAAATGAGTTGGCCGACCGCCACAAATTTTAAAGTTTATAGGCTGTTGAACTTCCGGCTCATATCTTATTATGTATTATTTAGTGAGCGAACTTTTTAATCCATTTTTATATATATGTATTTTAATCTACGTAAACAAAAATATTTTTATATTCATCACATTTAAAAAAATAGTTAAGTCTTCATTTACTATTAGCTCGGCTGGAAAGATCGTATCTTTTCTGTCAGAGGGCTCCACTAGAATAAAATCTGTATCATTTTTGAGGAGTACCAACCTTCAAAAGATATATGTTTGTTGTAATTTCATAGGTGCCAGACTTATAGTTTTTGACATTTGGGCATTTCCATAAAAAAGTCCACCGCGTCGAAAACCGAAAAATGAATCAAAAACTCACATCATGTGAAATTTTTTATCAGAAACTTATTCATGTTATTTATTTGAGCAATTTACCCATAAATTCATTTATTTTAATGAGCAAACCAATTTTGTTTTTAACAAATTAAGTTTTTCTGTATTTTTGCCTATTTTGGTTAAAATTGACTTATGAAATGAAGAGTATGAAAAATAATGATTATTCCAAAATATATCTCTTGAATGAGCAGAAATCTAAATAAAATGCAAAGAGAATACTTCAATCTAGATAAATCCGTTTTTTAATTTCCAAAAAAGTTAAGCTTCATTAATTTCTACATAGATCAATATCCGCTTAATCTTAGTGGAAAAAATGTCCCGTGTGGGATGTCCCGTGCGAATTTACGTCAAATTGAATTTAAAAAAATGCAAGTCATCTTTGAAAAAAATCATAACCATTTTTAAGAGGCATCAATGCACAAGAGTTTAAAAGTAGTTGCATTAAAATATTGCCTCTGGATTCGCTGAAACTGGCGTTTGAATTGGTTGACCTAACAAGCCACTTCTGTTTCGTGTCCCGTGCGAATCACTAGACTTTTGCTATTATCTTAAAAATGAATAATTACCCAAAATCAATCTTTGCACCAATGAAAGAGCTAATAAAATGATATAAGTTTAGCCTTTCATCAGAAAAAAAATGTTTCCTTTTTACCGTTTTCTTTCTTTAAATGCGTACGTATGTCCCGTGAGCGATTTTGGAAATGCCCATATAGCATTTTGTGTGAAGCTACTTTTATTATTTTGAAAGAAATGGATAACAAGGAGTTTCGTGTGTTGATGAAACATTGTTTTTCATAAAAAAAAGAATGCTGCTGATGCCAAAAAGTGGCTTGCTAAGTGTTACCCGGAGAAGCAACTATTCGCAAGTGGTTTGCTAAATTCCGTACAGGCCATATGAGCACCGAAGACGATGAACGCACTGGACGTCCAAAAGAGGCACTAACGGACGAAAATATCAAAAAAAAAATCCACAAAATGATTTTGGAAGACCGTAAAGTGAAGTCAATGGTGATAGCTGACACTGTGAAGATATCAAAGGTGCGCGATGGACCTATCACTCGTGAATATATGGGTATGCGAAAGCTCTGTGCAAAATGGGTGCCGCGTGAGCTCACAGATGACCAAAAGCAACAACGAGTGGGTGATTCGGGCAGTGTTTGAAGCTGTTCAATCGTCAAAAATCTGAGTTTTTGCGTCGATATGCGATTATGGATGAAACGTGGCTTCATTATTTCACTCCGGAGTCCAATCAACAGTCAGACAAATGGACAGCACGCGATGAACCGACACCAAAGCCTGGACGGCAAAGTTATGGTATTTTGGGATTCGCATAGAATAATTTTCATCGACTACCTTAAAAAAGGAAAAACCAACGATAGTGACTATTATATAGCATTATTGGAGCGCTTGAAGGATGAAATCTTGGAAAACGGCCCCATTTGCAAAAGAAAAAAGTGTTGTTTCACCTGGACAATGCACCGTGTCACAAATCAATTAAAACGATGGCAAAATTGCATGAAATGGACTTCGAATTTCTTCCGCACCCTCCGTACTCTCCTGGTCTGACCCCAGGGACTTTTCCTGTTTTCTAATCTCAAGATAATGCTCGCTGGAAAGAAATTTAACGCCGATGAAGAAGTAATCGCCGAAACTGAGGCCTATTTTGAACCAAAAGACGAACGGTACTACAAAAATGGTGATAATAATAATAATAATAATAATAATAATAATAATAATAATAATAATAATAATAATAATAATAATAATAATAATAATAATAATAATAATAATAATAATAATAATAATAATAATAATAATAATAATAATAATAATAATAATAATAATAATAATAATAATAATAATAATAATAATAATAATAATAATAATAATAATAATAATAATAATAATAATAATAATAATAATAATAATAATAATAATAATAATAATAATAATAATAATAATAATAATAATAATAATAATAATAATAATAATAATAATAATAATAATAATAATAATAATAATAATAATAATACTAATAATAATAATAATTCGGTTCCGAACAGAACCCCGTGGAACCGGTTCGGTTCGGGCTTTTTAGGCTAAAAATTGTGGCGGTCGGTAACAATTTCGATGCAAATTTCGTTTTTTTTTTTGACTATGGCGGGCTTTTTTAAAGCATACTTTTCCTAGAGAGCATACATTTCACAGAATTTGAATTCTGTTTCTAGGAAATGTATAACGAAATGAGTTGGCCGACCGCCACAAATTTTAAAGTTTATAGGCTGTTGAACTTCCGGCTCATATCTTATTATGTATTATTTAGTGAGCGAACTTTTTAATCCATTTTTATATATATGTATTTTAATCTATTTTATTTTATTTTAATCTATTCATCACATTTAAAAAAATAGTTAAGTCTTCATTTACTATTAGCTCGGCTGGAAAGATCGTATCTTTTCTGTCAGAGGGCTCCACTAGAATAAAATCTGTATCATTTTTGAGGAGTACCAACCTTCAAAAGATATATGTTTGTTGTAATTTCATAGGTGCCAGACTTATAGTTTTTGACATTTGAGCATTTCCATAAAAAAGTCCACCGCGTCGAAAACCGAAAAATGAATCAAAAACTCACATCATGTGAAATTTTTTATCAGAAACTTATTCATGTTATTTATTTGAGCAATTTACCCATAAATTCATTTATTTTAATGAGCAAACCAATTTTGTTTTTAACAAATTAAGTTTTTCTGTATTTTTGCCTATTTTGGTTATTATTTTGGTTTGACTTATGAAATGGAGAGTATGAAAAATAATGATTATTCCAAAATATATCTCTGGAATGAGCAGAAATCTAAATAAAATGCAAAGAGAATACTTCAATATAGATAAATCCGTTTTTTAATTTCCAAAAAAGTTAAGCTTCATTAATTTCTACATAGATCAATATCAGCTTAATCTAAGTGGAAAAAATGTCCCGTGTGGGATGTCCCGTGCGAATTTACGTCAAATTGAATTTAAAAAAATGCAAGTCATCTTTGAAAAAAATCATAACCATTTTTAAGAGGCATCAATGCACAAGAGTTTAAAAGTAGTTGCATTAAAATATTGCCTCTGGATTCGCTGAAACTGGCGTTTGAATTGGTTGACCTAACAAGCCACTTCTGTTTCGTGTCCCGTGCGAATCACTAGACTTTTGCTATTATCTTAAAAATGAATAATTACCCAAAATCAATCTTTGCACCAATGAAAGAGCTAATAAAATGATATAAGTTTAGCCTTTCATCAGAAAAAAAATGTTTCCTTTTTACCGTTTTCTTTCTTTAAATGCGTACGTATGTCCCGTGAGCGATTTTGGAAATGCCCATATAGCATTTTGTGTGAAGCTACTTTTATTATTTTGAAAGAAATGGATAACAAGGAGTTTCGTGTGTTGATGAAACATTGTTTTTCATAAAAAAAGAATGCTGCTGATGCCAAAAAGTGGCTTGCTAAGTGTTACCCGGAGAAGCAACTATTCGCAAGTGGTTTGCTAAATTCCGTACAGGCCATATGAGCACCGAAGACGATGAACGCACTGGACGTCCAAAAGAGGCACTAACGGACGAAAATATCAAAAAAAAAAAAATCCACAAAATGATTTTGGAAGACCGTAAAGTGAAGTCAATGGTGATAGCTGACACTGTGAAGATATCAAAGGTGCGCGATGGACCTATCACTCGTGAATATATGGGTATGCGAAAGCTCTGTGCAAAATGGGTGCCGCGTGAGCTCACAGATGACCAAAAGCAACAACGAGTGGGTGATTCGGGCAGTGTTTGAAGCTGTTCAATCGTCAAAAATCTGAGTTTTTGCGTCGATATGCGATTATGGATGAAACGTGGCTTCATTATTTCACTCCGGAGTCCAATCAACAGTCAGACAAATGGACAGCACGCGATGAACCGACACCAAAGCCTGGACGGCAAAGTTATGGTATTTTGGGATTCGCATAGAATAATTTTCATCGACTACCTTAAAAAAGGAAAAACCAACGATAGTGACTATTATATAGCATTATTGGAGCGCTTGAAGGATGAAATCTTGGAAAACGGCCCCATTTGCAAAAGAAAAAAGTGTTGTTTCACCTGGACAATGCACCGTGTCACAAATCAATTAAAACGATGGCAAAATTGCATGAAATGGACTTCGAATTTCTTCCGCACCCTCTATACTCTCCTGGTCTGACCCCAGGGACTTTTCCTGTTTTCGGATCTCAAGAGAATGCTCGCTGGAAAGAAATTTAACGCCGATGAAGAAGTAATCGCCGAAACTGAGGCCTATTTTGAAGCAAAAGACGAACGGTACTACAAAAATGGTATTCAAAAGTTGGAAGATCGGTATAATAATAATATTAATAATAATAATAATAATAATAATAATAATAATAATAATAATAATAATAATAATAATAATAATAATAATAATAATAATAATAATAATAATAATAAATTTCGTTTTTTTTTTTGACTATGGCGGGCTTTTTTAAAGCATACTTTTCCTAGAGAAAGCATACATTTCACAGAATTTGAATTCTGTTTCTAGGAAATGTATAACGAAATGAGTTGGCCGACCGCCACAAATTTTAAAGTTTATAGGCTGTTGAACTTCCGGCTCATATCTTATTATGTATTATTTAGTGAGCGAACTTTTTAATCCATTTTTATATATATGTATTTTAATCTACGTAAACAAAAATATTTTTATATTCATCACATTTAAAAAAATAGTTAAGTCTTCATTTACTATTAGCTCGGCTGGAAAGATCGTATCTTTTCTGTCAGAGGGCTCCACTAGAATAAAATCTGTATCATTTTTGAGGAGTACCAACCTTCAAAAGATATATGTTTGTTGTAATTTCATAGGTGCCAGACTTATAGTTTTTGACATTTTGGCATTTCCATAAAAAAGTCCACCGCGTCGAAAACCGAAAAATGAATCAAAAACTCACATCATGTGAAATTTTTTATCAGAAACTTATTCATGTTATTTATTTGAGCAATTTACATGGGTAAATTCATTTATTTTAATGAGCAAACCAATTTTGTTTTTAACAAATTAAGTTTTTCTGTATTTTTGCCTATTTTGGTTATTATTTTGGTTTGACTTATGAAATAGAGAGTATGAAAAATAATGATTATTCCAAAATATATCTCTTGAATGAGCAGAAATCTAAATAAAATGCAAAGAGAATACTTCAATATAGATAAATCCGTTTTTTAATTTCCAAAAAAGTTAAGCTTCATTAATTTCTACATAGATCAATATCCGCTTAATCTAAGTGGAAAAAATGTCCCGTGTGGGATGTCCCGTGCGAATTTACGTCAAATTGAATTTAAAAAAATGCAAGTCATCTTTGAAAAAAATCATAACCATTTTTAAGAGGCATCAATGCACAAGAGTTTAAAAGTAGTTGCATTAAAATATTGCCTCTGGATTCGCTGAAACTGGCGTTTGAATTGGTTGACCTAACAAGCCACTTCTGTTTCGTGTCCCGTGCGAATCACTAGACTTTTGCTATTATCTTAAAAATGAATAATTACCCAAAATCAATCTTTGCACCAATGAAAGAGCTAATAAAATGATATAAGTTTAGCCTTTCATCAGAAAAAAAATGTTTCCTTTTTACCGTTTTCTTTCTTTGAATGCGTACGTATGTCCCGTGAGCGATTTTGGAAATGCCCATATAGCATTTTGTGTGAAGCTACTTTTATTATTTTGAAAAAAATGGATAACAAGGAGTTTCGTGTGTTGATGAAACATTGTTTTTCATAAAAAAAGAATGCTGCTGATGCCAAAAAGTGGCTTGCTAAGTGTTACCCGGAGAAGCAACTATTCGCAAGTGGTTTGCTAAATTCCGTACAGGCCATATGAGCACCGAAGACGATGAACGCACTGGACGTCCAAAAGTGGCACTAACGGACGAAAATATCAAAAAAAAAATCCACAAAATGATTTTGGAAGACCGTAAAGTGAAGTCAATGGTGATAGCTGACACTCTGAAGATATCAAAGGTGCGCGATGGACCTATCACTCGTGAATATATGGGTATGCGAAAGCTCTGTGCAAAATGGGTGCCGCGTGAGCTCACAGATGACCAAAAGCAACAACGAGTGGGTGATTCGGGCAGTGATTGAAGCTGTTCAATCGTCAAAAATCTGAGTTTTTGCGTCGATATGCGATAATGGATGAAACGTGGCTTCATTATTTCACTCCGGAGTCCAATCGACAGTCAGACAAATGGACAGCACGCGATGAACCGACACCAAAGCCTGGACGGCAAAGTTATGGTATTTTGGGATTCGCATAGAATAATTTTCATCGACTACCTTAAAAAAGGAAAAACCAACGATAGTGACTATTATATAGCATTATTGGAGCGCTTGAAGGAAGAAATCTTGGAAAACGGCCCCATTTGCAAAAGAAAAAAGTGTTGTTTCACCTGGACAATGCACCGTGTCACAAATCAATTAAAACGATGGCAAAATTGCATGAAATGGACTTCGAATTTCTTCCGCACCCTCCATACTCTCCTGGTCTGACCCCAGGGACTTTTCCTGTTTTCGGATCTCAAGAGAATGCTCGCTGGAAAGAAATTTAACGCCGATGAAGAAGTAATCGCCGAAACTGAGGCCTATTTTGAAGCAAAAGACGAACGGTACTACAAAAATGGTATCCAAAAGTTGGAAGATCGGTATAATAATAATAATAATAATAATAATAATAATAATAATAATAATAATAATAATAATAATAATAATAATAATAATAATAATAATAATAATAATAATAATAATAATAATAATAATAATAATAATAATAATAATAATAATAATAATAATAATAATAATAATAATAATAATAATAATAATAATAATAATAATAATAATAATAATAATAATAATAATAATAATAATAATAATAATAATAATAATAATAATAATAATAATAATAATAATAATAATAATAATAATAATAATAATAATAATAATAATAATAATAATAATAATAATAATAATAATAATAATAATAATAATAATAATAATAATAATAATAATAATAATAATAATAATAATAATAATAATAATAATAATAATAATAATAATAATAATAATAATAACAATAATAATAATAATAATAATAATAATAATAATAATAATAATAATAATAATAATAATAATAATAATAATAATAATAATAATAATAATAATAATAATAATAATAATAATAATAATAATAATAATAATAATAATAATAATAATAATAATAATAATAATAATAATAATAATAATAATAATAATAATAATAATAATAATAATAATAATAATAATAATAATAATAATAATAATAATAATAATAATAATAATAATAATAATAATAATAATAATAATAATAGTAATAATAATAATAATAATAATAATAATAATAATAAGAATAATAATAATAATAATAATAATAATAATAATAATAATAATAATAATAATAATAATAATAATAATAATAATAATAATAATAATAATAATAATAATAATAATAATAATAATAATAATAATAATAATAATAATAATAATAATAATAATAATTCGGTTCCGAACAGAACCCCGAGGAACCGGTTCGGTTCGGGCTTTTTAGGCTAAAAATTGTGGCGGTCGGTAACAATTTCGGTACAAATTTCGTTTTTTTTTTGACTATGGCGGGCTTTTTTAAAGCATACTTTTCCTAGAGAAAGCATACATTTCACAGAATTTGAATTCTGTTTCTAGGAAATGTATAACGAAATGAGTTGGCCGACCGCCACAAATTTTAAAGTTTATAGGCTGTTGAACTTCCGGCTCATATCTTATTATGTATTATTTAGTGAGCGAACTTTTTAATCCATTTTTATATATATGTATTTTAATCTACGTAAACAAAAATATTTTTATATTCATCACATTTAAAAAAATAGTTAAGTCTTCATTTACTATTAGCTCGGCTGGAAAGATCGTATCTTTTCTGTCAGAGGGCTCCACTAGAATAAAATCTGTATCATTTTTGAGGAGTACCAACCTTCAAAAGATATATGTTTGTTGTAATTTCATAGGTGCCAGACTTATAGTTTTTGACATTTGGGCATTTCCATAAAAAAGTCCACCGCGTCGAAAACCGAAAAATGAATCAAAAACTCACATCATGTGAAATTTTTTATCAGAAACTTATTCATGTTATTTATTTGAGCAATTTACATGGGTAAATTCATTTATTTTAATGAGCAAACCAATTTTGTTTTTAACAAATTAAGTTTTTCTGTATTTTTGCCTATTTTGGTTAAAATTTTGGTTTGACTTATGAAATGAGAGAGTATGAAAAATAATGATTATTCCAAAATATATCTCTTGAATGAGCAGAAATCTAAATAAAATGCAAAGAGAATACTTCAATATAGATAAATCCGTTTTTTAATTTCCAAAAAAGTTAAGCTTCATTAATTTCTACATAGATCAATATCCGCTTAATCTAAGTGGAAAAAATGTCCCGTGTGGGATGTCCCGTGCGAATTTACGTCAAATTGAATTTTAAAAAATGCAAGTCATCTTTGAAAAAAATCATAACCATTTTTAAGAGGCATCAATGCACAAGAGTTTAAAAGTAGTTGCATTAAAATATTGCCTCTGGATTCGCTGAAACTGGCGTTTGAATTGGTTGACCTAACAAGCCACTTCTGTTTCGTGTCCCGTGCGAATCACTAGACTTTTGCTATTATCTTAAAAATGAATAATTACCCAAAATCAATCTTTGCACCAATGAAAGAGCTAATAAAATGATATAAGTTTAGCCTTTCATCAGAAAAAAAATGTTTCCTTTTTACCGTTTTCTTTCTTTGAATGCGTACGTATGTCCCGTGAGCGATTTTGGAAATGCCCATATAGCATTTTGTGTGAAGCTACTTTTATTATTTTGAAAAAAATGGATAACAAGGAGTTTCGTGTGTTGATGAAACATTGTTTTTCATAAAAAAAGAATGCTGCTGATGCCAAAAAGTGGCTTGCTAAGTGTTACCCGGAGAAGCAACTATTCGCAAGTGGTTTGCTAAATTCCGTACAGGCCATATGAGCACCGAAGACGATGAACGCACTGGACGTCCAAAAGTGGCACTAACGGACGAAAATATCAAAAAAAAAATCCACAAAATGATTTTGGAAGACCGTAAAGTGAAGTCAATGGTGATAGCTGACACTCTGAAGATATCAAAGGTGCGCGATGGACCTATCACTCGTGAATATATGGGTATGCGAAAGCTCTGTGCAAAATGGGTGCCGCGTGAGCTCACAGATGACCAAAAGCAACAACGAGTGGGTGATTCGGGCAGTGATTGAAGCTGTTCAATCGTCAAAAATCTGAGTTTTTGCGTCGATATGCGATAATGGATGAAACGTGGCTTCATTATTTCACTCCGGAGTCCAATCGACAGTCAGACAAATGGACAGCACGCGATGAACCGACACCAAAGCCTGGACGGCAAAGTTATGGTATTTTGGGATTCGCATAGAATAATTTTCATCGACTACCTTAAAAAAGGAAAAACCAACGATAGTGACTATTATATAGCATTATTGGAGCGCTTGAAGGAAGAAATCTTGGAAAACGGCCCCATTTGCAAAAGAAAAAAGTGTTGTTTCACCTGGACAATGCACCGTGTCACAAATCAATTAAAACGATGGCAAAATTGCATGAAATGGACTTCGAATTTCTTCCGCACCCTCCATACTCTCCTGGTCTGACCCCAGGGACTTTTCCTGTTTTCGGATCTCAAGAGAATGCTCGCTGGAAAGAAATTTAACGCCGATGAAGAAGTAATCGCCGAAACTGAGGCCTATTTTGAAGCAAAAGACGAACGGTACTACAAAAATGGTATTCAAAAGTTGGAAGATCGGTATAATAATAATAATAATAATAATAATAATAATAATAATAATAATAATAATAATAATAATAATAATAATAATAATAATAATAATAATAATAATAATAATAATAATAATAATAATAATAATAATAATAATAATAATAATAATAATAATAATAATAATAATAATAATAATAATAATAATAATAATAATAATAATAATAATAATAATAATAATAATAATAATAATAATAATAATAATAATAATAATAATAATAATAATAATAATAATAATAATAATAATAATAATAATAATAATAATAATAATAATAATAATAATAATAATAATAATAATAATAATAATAATAATAATAATAATAATAATAATAATAATAATAATAATAATAATAATAATAATAATAATAATAATAATAATAATAATAATAATAATAATAATAATAATAATAATAATAATATAATAATAATAATAATAATAATAATAATAATAATAATAATAATAATAATAATAATAATAATAATAATAATAATAATAATAATAATAATAATAATAATAATAATAATAATAATAATAATAATAATAATAATAATAATAATAATAATAATAATAATAATAATAATAATAATAATAATAATAATAATAATAATAATAATAATAATAATAATAATAATAATAATAATAATAATAATAATAATAATAATAATAATAATAATAATAATAATAATAATAATAATAATAATAATAATAATAATAATAATAATAATAATAATAATAATAATAATAATAATAATAATAATAATAATAATAATAATAATAATAATAATAATAATAATAATAATAATAATAATAATAATAATAATAATAATAATAATAATAATAATAATAATAATAATAATAATAATAATAAAAATAATAATAATAATAATAATAATAATAATAATAATAATAATAATAATAATAATAATTCGGTTCCGAACAGAACCCCGGGGAACCGGTTCGGTTCGGGCTTTTTAGGCTAAAAATTGTGGCGGTCGGTAACAATTTCGATACAAATTTCGTTTTTTTTTTGACTATGGCGGGCTTTTTTAAAGCATACTTTTCCTAGAGAAAGCATACATTTCACAGAATTTGAATTCTGTTTCTAGGAAATGTATAACGAAATGAGTTGGCCGACCGCCACAAATTTTAAAGTTTATAGGCTGTTGAACTTCCGGCTCATATCTTATTATGTATTATTTAGTGAGCGAACTTTTTAATCCATTTTTATATATATGTATTTTAATCTACGTAAACAAAAATATTTTTATATTCATCACATTTAAAAAAATAGTTAAGTCTTCATTTACTATTAGCTCGGCTGGAAAGATCGTATCTTTTCTGTCAGAGGGCTCCACTAGAATAAAATCTGTATCATTTTTGAGGAGTACCAACCTTCAAAAGATATATGTTTGTTGTAATTTCATAGGTGCCAGACTTATAGTTTTTGACATTTGGGCATTTCCATAAAAAAGTCCACCGCGTCGAAAACCGAAAAATGAATCAAAAACTCACATCATGTGAAATTTTTTATCAGAAACTTATTCATGTTATTTATTTGAGCAATTTACATGGGTAAATTCATTTATTTTAATGAGCAAACCAATTTTGTTTTTAACAAATTAAGTTTTTCTGTATTTTTGCCTATTTTGGTTATTATTTTGGTTTGACTTATGAAATAGAGAGTATGAAAAATAATGATTATTCCAAAATATATCTCTTGAATGAGCAGAAATCTAAATAAAATGCAAAGAGAATACTTCAATATAGATAAATCCGTTTTTTAATTTCCAAAAAAGTTAAGCTTCATTAATTTCTACATAGATCAATATCCGCTTAATCTAAGTGGAAAAAATGTCCCGTGTGGGATGTCCCGTGCGAATTTACGTCAAATTGAATTTTAAAAAATGCAAGTCATCTTTGAAAAAAATCATAACCATTTTTAAGAGGCATCAATGCACAAGAGTTTAAAAGTAGTTGCATTAAAATATTGCCTCTGGATTCGCTGAAACTGGCGTTTGAATTGGTTGACCTAACAAGCCACTTCTGTTTCGTGTCCCGTGCGAATCACTAGACTTTTGCTATTATCTTAAAAATGAATAATTACCCAAAATCAATCTTTGCACCAATGAAAGAGCTAATAAAATGATATAAGTTTAGCCTTTCATCAGAAAAAAAATGTTTCCTTTTTACCGTTTTCTTTCTTTGAATGCGTACGTATGTCCCGTGAGCGATTTTGGAAATGCCCATATAGCATTTTGTGTGAAGCTACTTTTATTATTTTGAAAAAAATGGATAACAAGGAGTTTCGTGTGTTGATGAAACATTGTTTTTCATAAAAAAAGAATGCTGCTGATGCCAAAAAGTGGCTTGCTAAGTGTTACCCGGAGAAGCAACTATTCGCAAGTGGTTTGCTAAATTCCGTACAGGCCATATGAGCACCGAAGACGATGAACGCACTGGACGTCCAAAAGTGGCACTAACGGACGAAAATATCAAAAAAAAAATCCACAAAATGATTTTGGAAGACCGTAAAGTGAAGTCAATGGTGATAGCTGACACTCTGAAGATATCAAAGGTGCGCGATGGACCTATCACTCGTGAATATATGGGTATGCGAAAGCTCTGTGCAAAATGGGTGCCGCGTGAGCTCACAGATGACCAAAAGCAACAACGAGTGGGTGATTCGGGCAGTGATTGAAGCTGTTCAATCGTCAAAAATCTGAGTTTTTGCGTCGATATGCGATAATGGATGAAACGTGGCTTCATTATTTCACTCCGGAGTCCAATCGACAGTCAGACAAATGGACAGCACGCGATGAACCGACACCAAAGCCTGGACGGCAAAGTTATGGTATTTTGGGATTCGCATAGAATAATTTTCATCGACTACCTTAAAAAAGGAAAAACCAACGATAGTGACTATTATATAGCATTATTGGAGCGCTTGAAGGAAGAAATCTTGGAAAACGGCCCCATTTGCAAAAGAAAAAAGTGTTGTTTCACCTGGACAATGCACCGTGTCACAAATCAATTAAAACGATGGCAAAATTGCATGAAATGGACTTCGAATTTCTTCCGCACCCTCTATACTCTCCTGGTCTGACCCCAGGGACTTTTCCTGTTTTCGGATCTCAAGAGAATGCTCGCTGGAAAGAAATTTAACGCCGATGAAGAAGTAATCGCCGAAACTGAGGCCTATTTTGAAGCAAAAGACGAACGGTACTACAAAAATGGTATTCAAAAGTTGGAAGATCGGTAATAATAATAATAATAATAATAATAATAATAATAATAATAATAATAATAATAATAATAATAATAATAATAATAATAATAATAATAATAATAATAATAATAATAATAATAATAATAATAATAATAATAATAATAATAATAATAATAATAATAATAATAATAATAATAATAATAATAATAATAATAATAATAATAATAATAATAATAATAATAATAATAATAATAATAATAATAATAATAATAATAATAATAATAATAATAATAATAATAATAATAATAATAATAATAATAATAATAATAATAATAATAATAATAATAATAATAATTCGGTTCCGAACAGAACCCCGAGGAACCGGTTCGGTTCGGGCTTTTTAGGCTAAAAATTGTGGCGGTCGGTAACAATTTCGATACAAATTTCGTTTTTTTTTTGACTATGGCGGGCTTTTTTAAAGCATACTTTTCCTAGAGAAAGCATACATTTCACAGAATTTGAATTCTGTTTCTAGGAAATGTATAACGAAATGAGTTGGCCGACCGCCACAAATTTTAAAGTTTATAGGCTGTTGAACTTCCGGCTCATATCTTATTATGTATTATTTAGTGAGCGAACTTTTTAATCCATTTTTATATATATGTATTTTAATCTACGTAAACAAAAATATTTTTATATTCATCACATTTAAAAAAATAGTTAAGTCTTCATTTACTATTAGCTCGGCTGGAAAGATCGTATCTTTTCTGTCAGAGGGCTCCACTAGAATAAAATCTGTATCATTTTTGAGGAGTACCAACCTTCAAAAGATATATGTTTGTTGTAATTTCATAGGTGCCAGACTTATAGTTTTTGACATTTGGGCATTTCCATAAAAAAGTCCACCGCGTCGAAAACCGAAAAATGAATCAAAAACTCACATCATGTGAAATTTTTTATCAGAAACTTATTCATGTTATTTATTTGAGCAATTTACATGGGTAAATTCATTTATTTTAATGAGCAAACCAATTTTGTTTTTAACAAATTAAGTTTTTCTGTATTTTTGCCTATTTTGGTTATTATTTTGGTTTGACTTATGAAATAGAGAGTATGAAAAATAATGATTATTCCAAAATATATCTCTTGAATGAGCAGAAATCTAAATAAAATGCAAAGAGAATACTTCAATATAGATAAATCCGTTTTTTAATTTCCAAAAAAGTTAAGCTTCATTAATTTCTACATAGATCAATATCCGCTTAATCTAAGTGGAAAAAATGTCCCGTGTGGGATGTCCCGTGCGAATTTACGTCAAATTGAATTTAAAAAAATGCAAGTCATCTTTGAAAAAAATCATAACCATTTTTAAGAGGCATCAATGCACAAGAGTTTAAAAGTAGTTGCATTAAAATATTGCCTCTGGATTCGCTGAAACTGGCGTTTGAATTGGTTGACCTAACAAGCCACTTCTGTTTCGTGTCCCGTGCGAATCACTAGACTTTTGCTATTATCTTAAAAATGAATAATTACCCAAAATCAATCTTTGCACCAATGAAAGAGCTAATAAAATGATATAAGTTTAGCCTTTCATCAGAAAAAAAATGTTTCCTTTTTACCGTTTTCTTTCTTTGAATGCGTACGTATGTCCCGTGAGCGATTTTGGAAATGCCCATATAGCATTTTGTGTGAAGCTACTTTTATTATTTTGAAAAAAATGGATAACAAGGAGTTTCGTGTGTTGATGAAACATTGTTTTTCATAAAAAAAGAATGCTGCTGATGCCAAAAAGTGGCTTGCTAAGTGTTACCCGGAGAAGCAACTATTCGCAAGTGGTTTGCTAAATTCCGTACAGGCCATATGAGCACCGAAGACGATGAACGCACTGGACGTCCAAAAGTGGCACTAACGGACGAAAATATCAAAAAAAAATCCACAAAATGATTTTGGAAGACCGTAAAGTGAAGTCAATGGTGATAGCTGACACTCTGAAGATATCAAAGGTGCGCGATGGACCTATCACTCGTGAATATATGGGTATGCGAAAGCTCTGTGCAAAATGGGTGCCGCGTGAGCTCACAGATGACCAAAAGCAACAACGAGTGGGTGATTCGGGCAGTGATTGAAGCTGTTCAATCGTCAAAAATCTGAGTTTTTGCGTCGATATGCGATAATGGATGAAACGTGGCTTCATTATTTCACTCCGGAGTCCAATCGACAGTCAGACAAATGGACAGCACGCGATGAACCGACACCAAAGCCTGGACGGCAAAGTTATGGTATTTTGGGATTCGCATAGAATAATTTTCATCGACTACCTTAAAAAAGGAAAAACCAACGATAGTGACTATTATATAGCATTATTGGAGCGCTTGAAGGAAGAAATCTTGGAAAACGGCCCCATTTGCAAAAGAAAAAAGTGTTGTTTCACCTGGACAATGCACCGTGTCACAAATCAATTAAAACGATGGCAAAATTGCATGAAATGGACTTCGAATTTCTTCCGCACCCTCCATACTCTCCTGGTCTGACCCCAGGGACTTTTCCTGTTTTCGGATCTCAAGAGAATGCTCGCTGGAAAGAAATTTAACGCCGATGAAGAAGTAATCGCCGAAACTGAGGCCTATTTTGAAGCAAAAGACGAACGGTACTACAAAAATGGTATTCAAAAGTTGGAAGATCGGTATAATAATAATAATAATAATAATAATAATAATAATAATAATAATAATAATAATAATAATAATAATAATAATAATAATAATAATAATAATAATAATAATAATAATAATAATAATAATAATAATAATAATAATAATAATAATAATAATAATAATAATAATAATAATAATAATAATAATAATAATAATAATAATAATAATAATAATAATAATAATAATAATAATAATAATAATAATAATAATAATAATAATAATAATAATAATAATAATAATAATAATAATAATAATAATAATAATAATAATAATAATAATAATAATAATAATAATAATAATAATAATAATAATAATAATAATAATAATAATAATAATAATAATAATAATAATAATAATAATAATAATAATAATAATAATAATAATAATAATAATAATAATAATAATAACGGTTCCGAACAGAACCCCGAGGAACCGGTTCGGTTCGGGCTTTTTAGGCTAAAAATTGTGGCGGTCGGTAACAATTTCGATACAAATTTCGTTTTTTTTTTGACTATGGCGGGCTTTTTTAAAGCATACTTTTCCTAGAGAAGCATACATTTCACAGAATTTGAATTCTGTTTCTAGGAAATGTATAACGAAATGAGTTGGCCGACCGCCACAAATTTTAAAGTTTATAGGCTGTTGAACTTCTGGCTCATATCTTATTATGTATTATTTAGTGAGCGAACTTTTTAATCCATTTTTATATATATGTATTTTAATCTACGTAAACAAAAATATTTTTATATTCATCACATTTAAAAAAATAGTTAAGTCTTCATTTACTATTAGCTCGGCTGGAAAGATCGTATCTTTTCTGTCAGAGGGCTCCACTAGAATAAAATCTGTATCATTTTTGAGGAGTACCAACCTTCAAAAGATATATGTTTGTTGTAATTTCATAGGTGCCAGACTTATAGTTTTTGACATTTGGGCATTTCCATAAAAAAGTCCACCGCGTCGAAAACCGAAAAATGAATCAAAAACTCACATCATGTGAAATTTTTTATCAGAAACTTATTCATGTTATTTATTTGAGCAATTTACATGGGTAAATTCATTTATTTTAATGAGCAAACCAATTTTGTTTTTAACAAATTAAGTTTTTCTGTATTTTTGCCTATTTTGGTTATTATTTTGGTTTGACTTATGAAATAGAGAGTATGAAAAATAATGATTATTCCAAAATATATCTCTTGAATGAGCAGAAATCTAAATAAAATGCAAAGAGAATACTTCAATATAGATAAATCCGTTTTTTAATTTCCAAAAA
Organism: Drosophila neotestacea; assembly: GCA_035044365.1. Classification (NCBI taxonomy): domain Eukaryota; kingdom Metazoa; phylum Arthropoda; class Insecta; order Diptera; family Drosophilidae; genus Drosophila; species Drosophila neotestacea. The sequence continues at coordinate 29,107 of JAWNMD010000864.1, forward strand.
AGTTAAGCTTCATTAATTTCTACATAGATCAATATCCGCTTAATCTAAGTGGAAAAAATGTCCCGTGTGGGATGTCCCGTGCGAATTTACGTCAAATTGAATTTAAAAAAATGCAAGTCATCTTTGAAAAAAATCATAACCATTTTTAAGAGGCATCAATGCACAAGAGTTTAAAAGTAGTTGCATTAAAATATTGCCTCTGGATTCGCTGAAACTGGCGTTTGAATTGGTTGACCTAACAAGCCACTTCTGTTTCGTGTCCCGTGCGAATCACTAGACTTTTGCTATTATCTTAAAAATGAATAATTACCCAAAATCAATCTTTGCACCAATGAAAGAGCTAATAAAATGATATAAGTTTAGCCTTTCATCAGAAAAAAAATGTTTCCTTTTTACCGTTTTCTTTCTTTGAATGCGTACGTATGTCCCGTGAGCGATTTTGGAAATGCCCATATAGCATTTTGTGTGAAGCTACTTTTATTATTTTGAAAAAAATGGATAACAAGGAGTTTCGTGTGTTGATGAAACATTGTTTTTCATAAAAAAAGAATGCTGCTGATGCCAAAAAGTGGCTTGCTAAGTGTTACCCGGAGAAGCAACTATTCGCAAGTGGTTTGCTAAATTCCGTACAGGCCATATGAGCACCGAAGACGATGAACGCACTGGACGTCCAAAAGTGGCACTAACGGACGAAAATATCAAAAAAAAAATCCACAAAATGATTTTGGAAGACCGTAAAGTGAAGTCAATGGTGATAGCTGACACTCTGAAGATATCAAAGGTGCGCGATGGACCTATCACTCGTGAATATATGGGTATGCGAAAGCTCTGTGCAAAATGGGTGCCGCGTGAGCTCACAGATGACCAAAAGCAACAACGAGTGGGTGATTCGGGCAGTGATTGAAGCTGTTCAATCGTCAAAAATCTGAGTTTTTGCGTCGATATGCGATAATGGATGAAACGTGGCTTCATTATTTCACTCCGGAGTCCAATCGACAGTCAGACAAATGGACAGCACGCGATGAACCGACACCAAAGCCTGGACGGCAAAGTTATGGTATTTTGGGATTCGCATAGAATAATTTTCATCGACTACCTTAAAAAAGGAAAAACCAACGATAGTGACTATTATATAGCATTATTGGAGCGCTTGAAGGAAGAAATCTTGGAAAACGGCCCCATTTGCAAAAGAAAAAAGTGTTGTTTCACCTGGACAATGCACCGTGTCACAAATCAATTAAAACGATGGCAAAATTGCATGAAATGGACTTCGAATTTCTTCCGCACCCTCCATACTCTCCTGGTCTGACCCCAGGGACTTTTCCTGTTTTCGGATCTCAAGAGAATGCTCGCTGGAAAGAAATTTAACGCCGATGAAGAAGTAATCGCCGAAACTGAGGCCTATTTTGAAGCAAAAGACGAACGGTACTACAAAAATGGTATCCAAAAGTTGGAAGATCGGTATAATAATAATAATAATAATAATAATAATAATAATAATAATAATAATAATAATAATAATAATAACAATAATAATAATAATAATAATAATAATAATAATAATAATAATAATAATAATAATAATAATAATAATAATAATAATAATAATAATAATAATAATAATAATAATAATAATAATAATAATAATAATAATAATAATAATAATAATAATAATAATAATAATAATAATAATAATAATAATAATAATAATAATAATAATAATAATAATAATAATAATAATAATAATAATAATAATAATAATAATAATAATAATAATAATAATAATAATAATAATAATAATAATAATAATAATAATAATAATAATAATAATAATAATAATAATAATAATAATAATAATAATAATAATAATAATAATAATAATAATAATAATAATAATAATAATAATAATAATAATAATAATAATAATAATAATAATAATAATAATAATAATAATAATAATAATAATAATAATAATAATAATAATAATAATAATAATAATAATAATAATAATAATAATAATAATAATAATAATAATAATAATAATAATAATAATAATAATAATAATAATAATAATAATAATAATAATAATAATAATAATAATAATAATAATAATAATAATAATAATAATAAAATAATTCGGTTCCGAACAGAACCCCGAGGAACCGGTTCGGTTCGGGCTTTTTAGGCTAAAAATTGTGACGGTCGGTAACAATTTCGATACAAATTTCGTTTTTTTTTTGACTATGGCGGGCTTTTTTAAAGCATACTTTTCCTAGAGAAAGCATACATTTCACAGAATTTGAATTCTGTTTCTAGGAAATGTATAACGAAATGAGTTGGCCGACCGCCACAAATTTTAAAGTTTATAGGCTGTTGAACTTCCGGCTCATATCTTATTATGTATTATTTAGTGAGCGAACTTTTTAATCCATTTTTATATATATGTATTTTAATCTACGTAAACAAAAATATTTTTATATTCATCACATTTAAAAAAATAGTTAAGTCTTCATTTACTATTAGCTCGGCTGGAAAGATCGTATCTTTTCTGTCAGAGGGCTCCACTAGAATAAAATCTGTATCATTTTTGAGGAGTACCAACCTTCAAAAGATATATGTTTGTTGTAATTTCATAGGTGCCAGACTTATAGTTTTTGACATTTTGGCATTTCCATAAAAAAGTCCACCGCGTCGAAAACCGAAAAATGAATCAAAAACTCACATCATGTGAAATTTTTTATCAGAAACTTATTCATGTTATTTATTTGAGCAATTTACATGGGTAAATTCATTTATTTTAATGAGCAAACCAATTTTGTTTTTAACAAATTAAGTTTTTCTGTATTTTTGCCTATTTTGGTTATTATTTTGGTTTGACTTATGAAATAGAGAGTATGAAAAATAATGATTATTCCAAAATATATCTCTTGAATGAGCAGAAATCTAAATAAAATGCAAAGAGAATACTTCAATATAGATAAATCCGTTTTTTAATTTCCAAAAAAGTTAAGCTTCATTAATTTCTACATAGATCAATATCCGCTTAATCTAAGTGGAAAAAATGTCCCGTGTGGGATGTCCCGTGCGAATTTACGTCAAATTGAATTTAAAAAAATGCAAGTCATCTTTGAAAAAAATCATAACCATTTTTAAGAGGCATCAATGCACAAGAGCTTAAAAGTAGTTGCATTAAAATATTGCCTCTGGATTCGCTGAAACTGGCGTTTGAATTGGTTGACCTAACAAGCCACTTCTGTTTCGTGTCCCGTGCGAATCACTAGACTTTTGCTATTTTCTTAAAAATGAATAATTACCCAAAATCAATCTTTGCACCAATGAAAGAGCTAATAAAATGATATAAGTTTAGCCTTTCATCAGAAAAAAAATGTTTCCTTTTTACCGTTTTCTTTCTTTGAATGCGTACGTATGTCCCGTGAGCGATTTTGGAAATGCCCATATAGCATTTTGTGTGAAGCTACTTTTATTATTTTGAAAAAAATGGATAACAAGGAGTTTCGTGTGTTGATGAAACATTGTTTTTCATAAAAAAAGAATGCTGCTGATGCCAAAAAGTGGCTTGCTAAGTGTTACCCGGAGAAGCAACTATTCGCAAGTGGTTTGCTAAATTCCGTACAGGCCATATGAGCACCGAAGACGATGAACGCACTGGACGTCCAAAAGTGGCACTAACGGACGAAAATATCAAAAAAAAAATCCACAAAATGATTTTGGAAGACCGTAAAGTGAAGTCAATGGTGATAGCTGACACTCTGAAGATATCAAAGGTGCGCGATGGACCTATCACTCGTGAATATATGGGTATGCGAAAGCTCTGTGCAAAATGGGTGCCGCGTGAGCTCACAGATGACCAAAAGCAACAACGAGTGGGTGATTCGGGCAGTGATTGAAGCTGTTCAATCGTCAAAAATCTGAGTTTTTGCGTCGATATGCGATAATGGATGAAACGTGGCTTCATTATTTCACTCCGGAGACCAATCGACAGTCAGACAAATGGACAGCACGCGATGAACCGACACCAAAGCCTGGACGGCAAAGTTATGGTATTTTGGGATTCGCATAGAATAATTTTCATCGACTACCTTAAAAAAGGAAAAACCAACGATAGTGACTATTATATAGCATTATTGGAGCGCTTGAAGGAAGAAATCTTGGAAAACGGCCCCATTTGCAAAAGAAAAAAGTGTTGTTTCACCTGGACAATGCACCGTGTCACAAATCAATTAAAACGATGGCAAAATTGCATGAAATGGACTTCGAATTTCTTCCGCACCCTCCATACTCTCCTGGTCTGACCCCAGGGACTTTTCCTGTTTTCGGATCTCAAGAGAATGCTCGCTGGAAAGAAATTTAACGCCGATGAAGAAGTAATCGCCGAAACTGAGGCCTATTTTGAAGCAAAAGACGAACGGTACTACAAAAATGGTATCCAAAAGTTGGAAGATCGGTATAATAATAATAATAATAATAATAATAATAATAACAATAATAATAATAATAATAATAATAATAATAACAATAATAATAATAATAATAATAATAATAATAATAATAATAATAATAATAATAATAATAATAATAATAATAATAATAATAATAATAATAATAATAATAATAATAATAATAATAATAATAATAATAATAATAATAATAATAATAATAATAATAATAATAATAATAATAATAATAATAATAATAATAATAATAATAATAATAATAATAATAATAATAATAATAATAATAATAATAATAATAATAATAATAATAATAATAATAATAATAATAATAATAATAATAATAATAATAATAATAATAATAATAATAATAATAATAAAAATTCGGTTCCGAACAGAACCCCGAGGAACCGGTTCGTTTCGGGCTTTTTAGGCTAAAAATTGTGGCGGTCGGTAACAATTTCGATACAAATTTCGTTTTTTTTTTACTATGGCGGGCTTTGAGGGTTTACTGCCTTGATTATAATTATAATTATATAACTAAACAAGAAGATTATATGGAAATTCAAGTTAACTGAAGCCGGCAACGACACAAATAGTTGTTGTAAAGTTGCAAGTTAAGTGAGTTTAAATTAAAATTAGCAACAGAATAATACATATTAGGTCCAGAAGACGGTTTTTACGATTACTAATATTGTTTACTTGATAAAGGGAAAGATCTAGGATGCTATTTACAAACTCGTGAGAACTAGTAGGAACAACCAGATTAACCACAATAGACCAAGTTATATCAGTTTAGTTAAGTTAAAGTCTCCCAATACACACAAATAATCTCTATCCGAAAGTTTAGAGGATATCAATGGTATATTAGAAAAGTGTTCAAGATAAACAGAAAGATCCAATTGCGGGGGGATATAGGAGCAGGTTATATAAACAGAAGTTTGACAAACAATTAACTTAATAGCAACAAACTCAATATTAGATAAGCAACTTACTAGTTCCGACAGAAGTTCAGAAAAAAAGTAGTTTGAACCAAATCGGACAACAGTTACAGAAGTTTCAACTATATACAATTGGTCCTCATACTCCGCGTTGCGAAAACGTATGGAGTTTCATCCATTTTTGTATTGATTAAAATGATCGTAGTCGAAAAAGCTTTAAACGCTAAGAAAAAAAATATTTTTTTATAATATTTTTAAATTAAAAATAGAGAAATTAAGCTTTTTACCTGTATAACTTGCCATTTTTATCTCGAAAACTATAGCTCGGTTTTCGTGCGATACATCAATATCTATATTGGTTATCTTAGTGCCATATACGTGCGATACACGAAAAAAATCACTAGCGATATTGATGTATCGCACGAAAATCGATAAGTATAAAATTTTAGAACTTGTTTCTTTGCCATTAAAAGACGTATTACTTCATAATTCATCAACCGATTTTTATAATCGATGGCTTGTTTTACTGGGGAAAGTCCAAGCTCTATTCCCAATTTTGTTGAAAACGGTAATCGCGTTTACGATTTATACTCGAAGAAGCTGAGTCACCTATGTTAAAATAAAAAAAATATATCAAAAACTACTCCATAGAACAATTTTTAAGATACTTAAACATGTTAAGGTGGTCAAAATCTATACGGGAAAAATACTAAGGCCTGAAAGGCAGACACAAATAATTCATTTGTAAACTAGTGTAGCTATATGTAGCACTGGAAAATCAAATAAAATAAAATAAAAAAATAAATCTAGTATTATTTTATATAAATGTTAATAATATTGTTAAAAATGCAGTAAGCTACAGTGGAAGCAAGCTCGCCAGTAGGAGACCCAGTACTTTTTGAGTGCAAAGAGTTCAATATAGATTGTTCTTCAATTTTGCGTACCATACAATAGATGGCGCCACTACGAAGTTAAGTTAATAAACACAGAGGTCGCTAGCGTCTCTACTTTTTCCTTTTGCCCGTAACATTGTTAGTTGAATGACTTCCGCGTTTATCATCCGATTGAAATGAAAATCTGGACAGGTTTGGACCATAGTGTATATTATATGTACCAATAATCAAGGCGCTAACATTAAAGGGGATCCTTTAATTAATGGGGGCGTGGCAAAAATCTAAAGCAAACTTTATTAATGGGAGATATAGATGAACCTACATACCAAATTTGGTGTCTCTAGCTCTTATAGTCTCTGAGATATAGGTGCTCAAAATAGGGACAGACCAACGGACATGGCTATCTCGACTCGGCTGTTGATGCTGATCAAGAATATATATAATTTATGGGCTCTGCCACGCCTCCTTTTGCCTGTTACGCCCTTTTTTTTGCACAAACTTAATAATATAATTAAATATTGCACGCATTTACTTAAAACTATATCATTTCATATTACTCGCGCATAGCACCCGGTCCGCGAAGTGTAAGCGCAGGCTGAGGGCATTTTTACGAATCAACTTTGAAATAGACAAAATAGACATACGAAATGTGGCAACGGTAAACTCTGTATTTCTCTATAAACTAACATAATTTTATTAACATGGGTCTGTTAATTCTTAAGTCACGCGGCTCAAGCCAATTCTGTTAGCCAGTCAATTTGACTCTTTATGTTACTCAATGGTGGAGTAATTTTCTTCGTGGAGAACGGTCAAACAGATAATCAAATCAAAAGCAAAAAATAATTAGCCTCTGAGCTGATTTCGTTTAAACAACTAGTGCTATAAAATGTTCCACATTTGTTCTGAGCAACACAATTTGTATGAAACAGCTGTGAACAGCTAATCGAAATAATAATAACTAAGCAAATTATAAACAAAGCAGTTGCAGGAATGGTCCTAATATATCAATGGCTACATCAGCTCTGCAAAGGTATTGTTGCCCCCAGAATCCTTATAGGAATTGAATTCAATCCAAAATTTTGTACTGCTGTCATTATTTTGTCATTTTACAAAATTGAATTCAATCCAAAATTTTGGGGACTCTACGAATCTTGGGGCGGACAGATCTGATGATGGATTCCGGTAAAACTCGTCGAAATAAGACGAAAAAATTAAATAAAATTTTGTTATTTTCAGCTCGGTTCTCGAGATATTGGTACCGATAAGTTGCCACTTCCCATACAAACTGCTCAGCGTGCCAGCTGCTCTTTGCACTGCATTGCCTAGAGCAGTGTTGTAAGGTGTCCGTTTCTACTTCACCGCTTGGCGCGGATATTCAAACCATTTTATTTTATTACATTTCTAGCTAATTTATATATTGTTGTTGTTTTTTGTTGTTGGTGTTATTGTTAATGTTATTTTTTCCCCTGTAGGAGACATAAGTGTATGACAAAAAGTGCCGTAGGTAAAAAATTTTTTTTAAAAAAGTCGCTCGATTTTTTTTAAAAAAAATTTTTAAATTACTTTACAAAAGTCTTCTTGTAAAAAATGATTTCATTTGCCACACCCTGTCATATACTAATGTCTTATGTAATATAAAAAATAGCAATAACAAGAACAACCATAAATTTATTCGATTTCAATATATAAATTAGCAAGATATGTAATAAAATAAAATGGTTTAAATATCCGCGCCAAGCGATGAAGTTGAAACGGACACTATACAGCAGTGCTGTATGAAATACTATCGGTGTCTCGCTCTAACACAGTGCAAAGAGCGGCTGGCACGCTGACCAGTTTGTATGGGAATCGGCAACTTATCGGTACCAATATCTCGAGAACCGAGCCGAAAATCAAAAAATTTTATTTAATTTTTTCGTCTTATTTCGACGAGTTCTACCGGAATCCATCATCAGATTCGCCCCAAGAATGGTAGACTCCCCAAAAATCTGATAAAAGCATTTTAAAAAAATGCCAATTCATTCTGCCCGCTGTTTGCAGTATGTTCTAGCAAATGGCCTTTAAAAAGCCAGATTTGACGGGAAAAAAGCGAATCCGGCAACACTGAAAATTGATTTTCAGTTGCTAGAGCTTTGTGAAACACCCCTGGCCATTTTCCACATTCTTATCAACTGCAAGTTGGCAATGAAACCCGCATTTATTTTTTTCAAATATGATTTATTTATTAAAGTTATAATTGTTTTTTTATAATACTTATTTAGATTTACATAAATTGTATTTAAAATGTTTGTTTTTTATCTTATGGCTAATATTGTTTTTAATAGAATTAAAGTACTATCCATAAGTGTACATATATTTATATATATATTGTGGATGCATATAGTACATCCCCGCGTAGATTCTTACGTATATGCTTTTGATGCGGCTAACGCCTGCACCCCTTTCACTTATAAATCCGTGTAAATTACTGCTACAATTTGTATACGGAAATAGACTATAACACTTAAATGTACCACACATTGCGACATATCTGTTACAATCTATGAATAAATAAGGTTCGATTCGTTTCGTTTGATTAACGTAAAAAGCGTTTATGGTGGCACTCTATCAAGTGCACCAATCCCATTTCAAGGAGCCCTACAAGAAAACTACAATAGTAAAAAAAATAATAATATATATAACATTAATGGTGCCTAGATGGTGATGGTGATGTTTCTGTATTACAGGCGTGAACTTAGTAGTTTGATGAAGCACTAAAGGCAGCACCTTGCTGCGGCTGCTCTTCCTGCCGTTGCTGTGTCGTTGGCAACTGATAGTAATAGCCTGGATAGGGCAGAGGTGGAAATGTACCCGCGCCCGTACCTGTATTCGATTCCGATTGATAGGCTGCCGCCGCTGCCGTAGTCGTTGATGTGCTTGTCGTCTTGGCATTGGCTTTGATTGCTCTTATCTATAAGCCACCGATGATCACCTCCTGCTGCGCATCGTCATCCATGTCGGGCAACTCTTGCTTATGCACTACCATGCCATCACCGGTCGGCTGTCTAGGCGCAGTTTGTCCATACTTTTGGTGAATTCCACGATGGCGCTTCAGCGCAAAACGATCTGCAAATGCCGCCGAGCAAATTTCACACTTGTACGGCTTCTCACCAGAGTGCACCTTTGCGTGATTCTTTAGATGTGCCGCTTGCGAAAAGGCTGAACCGCATATTTCGCATTTATATGGTTTCTCACCAGTGTGTATGCGTCGATGATTCCATAGCGTGGCATGACGCGCAAATCCCTTATCGCATACTCCACACACATACGGACGCTCACCGCTGTGCGTGCGCTCGTGATTCTTAAGATGCGGCGATTGTGAAAACTGCATACCACAAGTTTGGCATCTGTACGTAGAGATTCAAAAGTTGTTTATAAATACATAAATGGAAACTAGCAAGAAAACATTCTGGACTTACTTGTACGGTTTTTCTCCTGTGTGTATGCGGGCATGGTTCTTTAGATATACAGCCTTGGCAAATGCTAATCCACAGATAGTGCACTTGTAGTTCTTCTCGCCGCTGTGCAGCTTCTTGTGCGACCACAGACTGGAGTAACGTGAAAAGAGGCCGCCGCATATGTTGCAGCTGAATGGCTTACTGGGATTTCTACAAATTATCCAACAGTATTTAAGAAGTGTACTTATTAAACATTTGTATTAACTAGTAACTCACTCGGTCTTGACGGTGACAGAGTTCTGCTTAACAGATCCCCCTGCGCCGCTATGGGATTGGTGTGTATGCTGTTGACCCATGAGCACCACACCTGAGCCATTGCACTTTTGACATTTTGTCATCTGTTGCGAGTTTCGCTTCTTTACCGGATGATGACCTGACGATGAGCTGGGCTCACGCTTGGGCGTTGTGCCGCCAGTCTGTTGGGCAACTATTTGCTGGAGTTGTGCCTGCGCTTGCGGTGTGGTTGATATGATTTGCACGGGGTGCGCCATTTGTCCTAGTCAAAATTATGTAGATGATAATAATCATTTATTAATAAGATTGTTAATGAAATAATATTCTTAATCAATTGTTACCTTCGACAAATATTTGTTGTTGTGCTGCCTGCTCTGCCTGCATACATGATTCACAGCGCACCTGCTTGGGACCTTTACGCTTTGACTGCTGGTGAATTGCACTGCCACAATTAATGCACTTGCTCGACTTGGAGTTGTCATGCTGCTGTTGTTGCTGTGCTTGCTGTTGCTGCTGCATGACAGATTGTTGTACTGGCTCCAGCGAATCGGAAGCTACAATTTGAATTTGGCCCATCTGACCGTTCCCAGTGATAATATTCTGAGTTTGCACCATTCCCTGTGCATTAACCACCGCTATAGCATCACTTGACTGCTGTGAATTGTGCTGTTGTGGATCTGAGCCATCGGTGTGCATCCGCTTGTGTGCATTGAGCAGCGCCAGGTGCTGAAACATCTCGGAGCACACGTCACACTTGAAGCTGATGTTCGATATTGTGTTTTGTAGTGGTGAGATTGTTTGCTAAAAGAAAATTATTGTCGATTTATAAATCAGATATATGTATAATTGATTTGTTATGTTCTTGATAGCTTACTGCAGCTATGGGCTTGTTTTGATTGACAATCTGGATGCGTCCTTGTGCATCCACAGTGGCAATTCCAAGGGCGGTGCCTTGATTTAATGGCATCCCGTTAACCAATGCATAATTATAGCCGCCCACTGGCTGGGCAATGTAGCAAGTCTTATTGTCGTCCGTGGTTGCCAACTGTGCTAAATTAACAGTGGCGGCATTGCCCTGCAAATTGCAAATACATAGATGAAGGCGGTAAATCGTTTATCGATCATCGTTTGAGTGCACTTACATTGGTTGTGTAGTAAAAGGTGGGCTGTTGATCGGCCTTTTGTCCCTCTATTTTGGGTTGTTTAAGGATGGTGCCGTCTGCTGTTTGGTATTGAATGGTAGCCGGTTGCCCGTTGATCGCGTTTGTCGTAAATATGATGTTCTTTGTGAGGTCTTCCATCTTTCGCGGAAGTCACTGTAGCACAATAAGTGTGAAATAATAGTTATTTTATTTAAATTTTAAGCGAAATTAGTTTAACAAAAAAAAATCACCTTCACAACGCTTGTTTTACAACACTGTTGACGCGTCTAATATGGCGTGTATAAGCGAGACAACTATGTAGCACACGTCAGCAAAAAACGACTGATTAAAAATGGCGACGATGAGACAAAAAATATGTATGCGCTGCACACACATTACAAATGAATTACAATACAAAATTAAAACTGAAATTTAAACATGCCGCTGACCGCTTGCAAACTGGACTTCTTTTAGACGCATTTAAATATTATTTAAGTAAGCACACATGTAGCATTAAAACGTATACCAGCGTGTGTACGCATAATTTGGCAATTTACCTTTTACGCAACCAACCACAAAAGATTATGTTTTTGCAGCGCTTATCACGCCCAGCGCAGCACACACAGTGCTATTTGAAATTTTTTTTATTTTTTAACGGCTTAGATAAGCCGGTTATCTATGTAATATCCTCTTTATTTTGTTTGGAATGAAAGCAAAACTTTATTATTGTTTTTTCTTTCTCTAACAAATTAAATTCCAGCACAAAAACCTGCTCGTTTGTTCTTACGTACGTTCGAATGTGGACTGCTGAAGTGAGACGGAGAGTGAAGAAAGCCAGGAGAGAGCAGTAGCACATTAATCGTGCCTGCGGGCTGCCAGACTGAAAAAAAAAAGTGTGGCCAGATTTTTTTTAGCGATATACCTGACCGATATAAAATACCAAAATAATATTTTCTGCAATATAATTTTGTTATAAAAAACTCGCTGATCCAATTTTTATTTTAACTTAATAAATGCTTTATGTCATTGTGTGAACCACCCAAACCAGAATTAATTGCTTAAGCTTAATCCCCAGCACTGAAAGATCGTGTACGCTGACCAGCAACTCCATAAAAAAAAGTGACAGTGAGCAAAAAATGTTTTCTGCTGTGACTTTTAGCTGATGCGATCCCCACCAAAAGTTTCTAACTAAAAGCACGAGCGTTTTTCAACACTGTTTTAGCTGCCATTACGCAGTCATTTAGCAGCTAATGAGAAAAATTAATGCGGCGTTCTAATTTCAGCAGCTTGTCAGCTTAAAGTGGCAAGTGATTTATAAAAATAAAAACATGGAGAACATCGTAAATGAGGGTTTATCAGTGTATTAAATGGTAGGAAAGGGGAAAAGGGGATTTTATGTATTTTATAAATTACATAAATGAAGATATATAGAAATATAAAGTCTAATAATAAGTTTCAGTTGTGGTTCATAGTCTTCCGACCTTATTTTTGTTGCTCAAGCGCCTTTTTGATTTGACTCGAGCTCCCTCCATTTTTCTATTTCGATAATTCACTTATTACTTTTAGCTGATCAGCAGCTAACCAGCGCCACATAGATTTTGCTCATCAGCTGCTAAATGACAGCCTAGGGGCAGCTAAGAACAGTGCTGAAAAACGCTCGAGCTTTTAGCTCACAACTTTTGCTGGGGATCGCACCAGCTAAAAGTAACCGCAAAAAATTCTGTTTGCTTTTAGCCTGTTTTTTTTTAGTGCTGGGTACTAGGCTTAACTCGGAAAATAAGACTGCCCCAAAATAAGTCAGAAGAGAACAAATTTTATTGAATATGAGCCAGTTTATTTTCGTTTATTAATCAAAACAAATTTTTATAATTTATGGGATCTAAAAACTTTTTTATTTAATTCCATTCAAACGCTGAAAGTTTGACTTATGTTTAGGTAAATAGTCACATATTATAGCGTCCTTACACTGCCGCCGCTAAGCAAAATCTTACTGGCGAAGCTGCTTACACTGGACGCAATGCCGATAAAAATGCCGCCAAGTTGACGTAGTCAGCTGTTTTTGTTTACTATAAATCAGGGGTGCGCAGCGCCTATGCACACGACGCACATTTGTTTTTGCTTTGCACATAGCATATGGGAGTGTGTGAGGCTTGCACACTGGTAAGGTTCTGGCGCACATTGCAAATTACACAAACAATTTTGCGTTCTTTACCATCCCCTATTATTCGTTGCCTGCAAAGCGAAAAACAATTTTTCACTGCACGCTTTCCGCCGAACCTTCACTTCTTGTAAACCAAAAACTATTTTGTTGCTTTGTTTTGTCTTCGCTATTCCGAATGTATTTTGTTGTTGTCTTTTCGTTTGCTGTACACTGGAAAGTTTTTTCCGCAGGTCCTTAAAATGTGTGATCAACTGGAAAGTGTTTTCTTCGCCGAAAACTTTAAATATGAATTAAAATATTTCTATTTTTGTCAGTGTGCACATTGAAATAAAAAAAACTGTTCGTTACATGTGAGCGTGCGATTTTCTATATATGTATTGGTGCGTGCACATCCATAAGGCAGCTTTGCGCACCCCTGCTATAAATAGTTTATTGCAAAAACGAAATTGTTTAAGCGAATTTGCTTCACAAACTGTGGCATATATAAACGTGAATAGGCCCTTGATCGTATGTAGGTCATATTCTCTTATTGTGTTGACCATTTCTGCATATATACGCATATTTTTCTGGCACCACTCAGATCACTCAATACGTCCCCATATTTTCATAAAAAAAGTGCCCATGTCCACCGTTAACCTTTTACGTTTCGCGGATACTGTTTCCTCTTACTTTAAAAAACATAAGTAATAGAAATAAAACAAAATAACATAAAAATATATGAGTGCGCCACTATCAACATTCCATATCAGCTGTTTTTGATGTCGATTACCAAATTTTTAATCGAAAACAGCTAGCGTTGCCACACTTTCCGTCAACAATTTTGCCGCAGTTTTTGCCGTACTGACAGCGGCACGCCGTTTTACCGATATATTTGAGCCCAACTGTCAACATTTTTGTATGGTAGCGACAAACTTGCCTGCATCAAAGCGGCAATTGTTCGTTACGGTGCTATACCGGCGGCAGTGAAGACGAGGACGCCAGGCTGTCACATGATGTTGCAGGATGCAACAGGTAAGTGTTCAGTTACATTATAAATAATAAATATTAAAACTTAAAAATGCTTTAAAGATAAATGGGCAAGTTAAAAATTAAGATCAATTACTCAGACCCAACATTTGTTGCGAGGATTGGCGTTAGTTATTATGAGTTAGAGAGAATAAGATAGATGCTTTAATAGTAAAAATTGAGGCATCTGCATTGAAGACATTGTAAAGTCTATTATAATCCGAACAGAGCACTCGGAAGGGTTCATGCAGGAAATAGTTATTATTACAAAGATTAAAGGATAGTGGTATATAATTACGGGTATACCTTGCAGGAACTGAGAAACTAATTTGACTCAATAAATAAGAAGAATCAATTTCGCCAGCTACTAATTTAACCATAAACATGACGCCAAGCATAATGCGATGGTTAGTTAAAGTGGGTAGATTAATTAAAAGAAGTTTACTAGTATACGGGGGTAAATTAAAGCCTGAAACCCAGTTAAAACCTCGTAAAGCAAATAATAGAAATTTTTTTAGACAGATTCAATACGATCCTATTGGTTAGAGTATTGTGGAGACCAAACACACGAACCATATTCCAGAATCGGACGAACAAGAGAAATATAAAGTATGTAATTTTGTTGTATAAGGGTCATCAAATTCCTTTGCCCATCGTTTGATGAATCCAAGAACTTGAGTCGCCCTACTGACCGTTTAAGCAACATTTGTATCAAACTAAAGTCTATGGTCGAGGAGAATACCAAGATCATTTACTTTATCTATTATAGTAAGGGGTACCAAATCAAAAGTATAATTGATGATGTGATGCAAGTGTCTATAGAAAGTCATAACCTTGTATTTAGGACAGTTAAGATTTAGTAAATTAAATTTGCACCATTTATGAAAGCGTGCAAGATCTACTTTAATTAAACCTGAGTAGGAACTGACCGTAAATGACAGCATACATTTAAATGTTAGAGTGTAGAATAATAGAAGAAGATCGTTAATAAAGAGGTTAAAAAGCAAAGGTTCAAGATGACTACCCGAAGGAACACCAGATGTTACCAAGACGGGCCTCGAAGTAGCCGACTTGAAGACAACGTTTTGTGTTCTGTTAGTAAGGTAATCGGATAATAATATAAGAAGATTGTATGGAAATCCAATTAAATTCAATTTATTAATTAGAAGACAGTGGTTAACAGAGTCAAATGCTTTACTGAAGTCGGTATAAACAACATCAGTCTGCATTTTATTTTTAACGCCCTTGATCACTAAAGAAGAAAATTCGAGCAGGTTTGTAATTGTAGATCTATGTTTCACAAAACCATGTTGGTAAGGTGAAATTATGGAACTACAAAATTAAGTAAGTTGTGAAGTAATAGTTTTCGCAAAAAGTTTAGATGTAGCTGACATTTTTGAAACTGGCGTATAGTTGTTAACGCAACTTTTAGGGCCACACAGAAGGGAATGAGCAACCGGTCTGATACTTGACAAAGGCAGACGAAATGGCGGCACACAAATCGTTCCGCATCAAGCAGAAATTGGCTAAAAAGCTGAAGCAAAACAGATCTGTTTCACAATGGAAATACCATTAGGTATAACGCTAAGCGCCGTCACTGGAGGCGTACCAAGTTGAAGCAGTAAGCTTGTGGAACCTTCCTTTAAAGTTACATTGATTTGAAAATATATCTGAGAGTATCAAATAAAGTTCATTATTGAAATACAAAAAATGCAACAGATAAAGTAAACAGTCTATGTAAGAGTAGATATAAAGAGTCAGCGCAGTACCTAAGTACGCACCCTGGCAACCTACCGGGGCCTGGAGAGAATACTGGTTTAATTAAAATAAGTTCACATAATATTGAGTCTTCAGTGATCACGGGTTCAGGAATAACGTTAGATTTTTGCAATTATATGGATAGGATGTACTAGGAGAGTAGTTATTAACAGAGTAAGTAAGTAGATTGAAAAAATTCTGCAAATAAATCGGCTGCAGCCTGATCATTATTTGCCGTCGTATTTTCATGAATGAGGTTATTAAGATGATTTACGTTTAGAATTTACAGAATTATAGAATCGTTTAGGGTCCTGAGCAAACTGAAGCCGGCAACGGCACAAATAATCGTTGTAAAGTTGCAAGTTAAGTGAGTTAAAATTACATTTAGCAATAAAAATCGACATCGTTGCCGGTACGTTTATATTTTTTAAAATATAGAGATTTTAATTTTTTTTAAACTCGATTGCTTTCGGGTAAACCATGGGGGCTTATTAGACCTCACTGAGTGCCTTCGAGGAACGCATTGATCAAAGAAGATGTTTAAAGTGTCATAAAAAAGACACAGAGCAAATTCTAAGCTAATGCTACCAAAAAACTGGGAGCAGTCATAATTAATAATAAGATTATTCAATTTGTTAAAACGGGCTTTTCTTAAACAGCGAGGTTCATTTCTAACGTAGGGTGAAATGAGTCTTCGGGAAGCACGAGCGGCGGATCTATTCTACTAACAGCACAAACTAAACGATCAGATACAAATATTAGGTCCAGAAGACGGTTGTTACAATTACAAATATTGTTTACTTGATAAAGTGAAAGATCTATGCTATTTATATACTCATGAGAACTAGTAGGAACAACCAGATTATCAACAATAGTCCAAGATATATCGGGTAAGTTAAAGTCTCCCAATACACACAAAAAATCTCTATCCGAAAGTTTAGATGATATTAAACATATATTAGAAAAGTGTTCAAAATAAACAGAAAGATCCGATTGTGGCGGGATATAGGAGCAGGTTATATAAACAGAAGTTTGCCAAACAGTTAACCTAATTGCAGCAAACTCAATATTAGGTAAGCAACTTAATAATTTCGACGGAAGGTCAGAATAAACTGCGATTAATACGCCGCCACCCACTTGTGACAAACGGTCACATCTATAAGTGGTGTACTTGTTAGTGAATAATGACAAATTAGATATTTCAACCAAGTTTCAGTGAAGGCAAGAATTTTATAATCAAAAGAGATACTATTTGAATATAGATTAGTTAATTTAGATTTAAGGCCTCTAACATTTTGATACGCTAACAGAAAAGGAATATTTAGTTTTTTGAAAGATTCGATGGATCAACTGTAGATAAATTTATTGGTAACGAGACAGTAGTTCTACTTCTTTTATGAATTTTTTACAACAAATTGTTGTGAATAATTCCGGCGGCACATTCAATTTAAAAGATGAAATGTCTCTAGCAAAAGAAAATTTAAATTTATCTACAGCTATAAGAGCATTAGGGATCTTCGACTGAACATACGCTTTTACGTCATCAATCGAAGTATCCGGATGCAACCTAGAGATAAATATCTGTTTCCTTAAGGGAACAGCTACAAGAGGCTTAGGTGCAGGCAAAGAAGGCGGAGGAAATATGTTAGATATGGTAGGCAAAAGTATATTTGATGATGGACTGGCATCATCATCACTAACTACAATAGAAGGATAAATAGACTTGTTCGATACTATGTTAGGATTTTTGATAGGTGTACAAATGAAAGTATTCCTTGGAGGCAAAAGTGAGACGTCATCCATAGGAGTATTAATGGATGACTTTGGAGAAACGTCCAATACCTTAAGGGCATTGAACTGCCTCTTCATTGTCTAAAATTCTTCATGCACCATATTAAAACGCGTAGTTGCGAACAAGAACAACAACGAGTACACTATTTCAAGTACAGTTATTAGGATAGGGAGCCAAAAACGAGAGAGTGAGAGGGTTGAAGAGCGTAAAAGTTAAAACAACAAAGCTGAACTAAACGTGTAAGCGTAGTAACGAAAAGAAAGCAACAACGAGACAACAAGATAACAAGATAACAGATAACAAGATATACAAAGAGCGCTATTAGTAGGTAAGTAAGGAAGTCACTATCATTAAGTTCGCTTATGCTTTATTTTTATATATTTATTCAAAATATTATTAAATGTCATTTTTTTCTGAGTGTGTAAAGATGATCATTGTAATATGGGATGGTATATGGATGGTAATAAGGGTAATAGCGATCTTACACTGCCGCCGGTATAGCACCGTAACGAAAAATTGGGTCTTTTTGGCGCTGGAAAGTAGGTCTCCCATACAAAAATGTTGACAGTTGGGCAACGCTGGCTATAGTCGATTAAAAATTAGGTAATCGACGAGACAAACAGCTGATGTGAAAATATCGAAATTGGCGCAAAAGATTAACCCTAGACCGCAACAAAGTTTTGACAGAGGCGAACTAAGAGTGCCAAAAACTATTATGGTAGGGAGCAAAAAGCAGAGTTGCCAACACAACACATAAATTAAACAAAAGTTTATTAGTTACACTGCTGCTGCATGTGTTCGATAATTAAAAAGAGAAAACTAACGCAATGCAAAATTTCGTATATGAGGGATTATCTGTGTATTGATTGGTAGGAAAGGGGAAAAGGAAATTTTATGTATTTTAAAAATTACCTAAATGAAGATATATACATACACATATATATTAGGCCGGAGCGAAAAACACTTTTATTTATTTTCCAATTTCTTGGGTGCGGAATCGTTGACCCGCTATAAAATAAAAATGTTTGCAATAAATCACATTTTTTGGAGCCCATCCTGCGGTGGCGCACCGACGTTCTTTTTTGAAAAATCAAGCAAATGTTGAAAAATTTGGGGAAAAATGTGACATAAAAATGCAGTAAGCTACAGTGGTGCAAGCTCTTTAGTAGTAGACCCAGCACTTTTTGAGTGCAAAGCGTTAACTATCAATCCCATTCAATAGATGGCGCTACTACGAACATACCAGTTGATAAACAGAGAGGTCGCTAGCGTGTCTTCTTCTTCCTTTTGCCCGTAACATTGTTAGTTGAATAACTTTCGTGTTTATCATCCGATTTGAATGAAATTTTCAGGACTTGACAATAGATTTCAGATTTGAACAATAGTGTATATTATATGTACCAAAAATTAAGGCGCTGGCTTTAAAGGTTCTTTCGTAATTCGACTTTGAAATTTTATTTTTCAATCTCCGGGGGCGGAGAGGGGCGTGGCAAAAATCTAAAACAAACTCGTTCAATGCAAGATATAGATGAACGTACATGCCAAATTTGGTCTCTCTAGCTCTTATAGTCTCTGAGATCTAGGTGACACAAAATCGGACAGACAGACAGACGGACATCGCTATATCGACTCGGCTGTTGATGCTGATCAAGAATTTATATACTATATGGGATCTGCCACGCCTCCTTCTGCCTGTTACGCAAATTTTTTTTTGCACAAACTTAATAGATCCATTTGTACTTTTCTAAAGTACTGGGTCTAAAAAGAAAACATGGTCGTTTTTCACAAAAAGCTTATTTTTTATACGTTGCCCTAACATTTTTCTTTAAAAAACTGTATCAACTGTTAAGATCGGTTTAAAAATTTAGAAGCTAAAATTTTTTTTATGGATATCATATTGGGTAATAACCGTCAGCTTGCATGTGGCTATAACAGTGCACTAGTATACAATTTGGAACTTTTTGCCTGCCTCAGAGACCTTTATATTTGTATACCCTTGCAGAGGGTATTATAATTTTGTCACGAAATGTGTAACGCGTTGAAGGAAGCCTCACAGACCCCATAAAGTATATATATTCTTGATCAGGGCGACGAGTTGAGTCGATATAGCCATGTCCGTCTGTCTGTCCGCCTGTCCGTGTGTCCGTGTGTCCGTCTGTTTCTATGCAAACTAGTCTCTCAGTTTTGAAGCTATCTTGATGAAACTTGGTACAGGTCCGTCTTTTTGCTGCACGCAGTACATATGTCGGAACCGGCCGGATCGGATAACTATATCATATAGCTGCCATTGGAACGATCGGTTCGAAAACAACATTTAGTATGAAAAACTTTTTTGTTTCTCAAGATATCTCAACTAAATATACACATTGTGTGTTTGATTAAGTTTTAAACAGGCTGACTTAATTTGGTGTAAATCGGACTACTATATCATATAGCTGCCATAGGAACTATCGGTTCGAAAACAACATTTAGTATGAAAATCTTTTTTGTTTCTCAAGATATCTCAAACAAATATACACATTGTGTGTTTGATTAAGTTTTAAACAAGCTGATCAAATTTGGTGCAAATCGGACTCCTATATCATATAGCTGCCATAGGAACCATCGGTTCGAAATCAACCTTTAACAAATTCTGTAAAAAATCTGACGGCTTACACAGGGCACTGCAAGGGTATCCAAGCTTTGGCGCGCCAAAGTTAGCTTGCGCTTTATTTTCCTATATATTTTAAAAAATTTTCCTCTTATTAGTTTTCAACATAGAATTTTTTGAAATTTTGTTCGAAGTTTTTTAAAGATGACTCAGCTTATTTAAGTATAAATCTTAAACGCGATTGGCGTTTTCAACAAAAAAAAGTCTCTAACAAAATGTAATATTCTCCTAAAACTTTTCTATACAACGTTTTGAAATCGGCGTTATGATGTTAGAGACTTTTAAAGTTAAAAAGTTTAAATTTTTTCTGAAAACAGCACAAATAAAGGTACAAAAAATATTCAAAAAGTATGTACATCGCAAAAATATCTTCAGTTTGACAAACTGAGCATAGAGTTTGGACTTTCCCAAGCAAAACAAGCCATCATTCATAAAAATCGGCTGACGAATGACGAACTTAACCATCCATTTTATTTTAGCCTAACCAAAAAGCTCCATACTACGAAACTCATTTTATAATAGTTGATACAGTTTTATAAAGAAAAATCTAATGGCTATGTATAAAAAATAAGACCCAGCACTTTTTGAGTGCAAAGCGTTAATTATCAATCCCACTCAATAGATGGCGCTACTACGAACATATCAGTTGATAAACAGAGAGGTCGCTAGCGTCTCTTCTTCTTCCTTTTGCTCGTAACTTTGTTAGTTGAATGACTTTCGCGTTTATCATCCGATTTGAATGAAATTTTCTGGACAGGTTTGGACAATAGTACACATTATTATTTTATAGTGGGTCAACGATTCCGCTCCCAAGAAATTGGAAAAAAAGTGAGCGAAAAACACTTTTTATATAAATATATGTACATATATGTATATATATATATATGTATATATACAAAATGTAATAATAAGTTTCAGCTGTGATTCATAGTCTGCCAATCTTGCTTTGTTTTGTTTAGGTGCCCGTTTTTGCTTTTATTTCACTTGCTTCCAGTTCCCTCCCTGTCTCTTTGTCCATTTTCAGTTGACTCTTTTAGTTAACTACTGCGGAATTTAGGGCGCAACAAATATTTTTATCATCACCAGCGTAATTTCAGCTAAAAACCAGCGCAATAATAGCGTTCTTACACATCCGCCGGTATATTACCGTAACGAACAATTGCCGCTTTGATGCCGGCAAGTTTGTCGCTACCATACAAAAATGGTGACAGTTGGGTTCAAATATATCGGTAAAACGGCGTGCCGCTGTCAGTACGGCAAAAACTGCGGCAAAATTGTTGACGGAAAGTGTGGCAACGCTAGCTGTTTTCGATTAAAAATTCGGTAATCGACAACAAAAACAGCTGATATGGAATGTTGATAGTGACGCACTTATATATTTTTATGTTATTTTGTTTTACTTCTACTACTTATGTTTTTTAAAGTAAGAGGAAACAGTATCCGCGATACGCAAAAGGTTAACGGTGGACATGGGCACGTTTTTTATGAAAATATGGGGACGTATTGAATGATCTGAGTGGAGCCAGAAAAATTTGCGGATAAATGCAGAAATGGTCAATACAATAAGAGAATATGGCCCATATACTATCAAAGGCCTACTCACGTTTATATATGCGCACATTGCCACAGTCTGTGAAGCAAATTCGCTGCACCAATTACGTTGTTGCAATAAATTATATGACTGTTTGATATATAGTAAACAAAAAACAGCTGACTACGTCAAGTTGGCGGCATTTTTATCGGCATTGTGTCAGTGTAAGCAGCTTTGCCGGTAAGATATCGGTTTTTCCTTAGCGGCGGCAATGTAAATAAGCTATAACAGTGCTGAAAAACGCTCGTGCTTTTAGTGGCAACTCTCTTTCGTTTTTTGCTGAGTATCGCACCAGCTAAATGTCAAAGCAGACTGTCAGACTGTCCGCCACTTTTGTTTCAGTGCTGGGAACTAGGATTTAACCGTGAAAATAGGGATTTTTTTATTAATAGTTTGGGGAATAAATTGGATGATCTGGGTGGCCAGAAAAATATGCGTATTTATGCAGAAATGGTCAACACAATAAGAGAATAAGGCTAATATACGAACAAGGGCTCATTTACGTTTATAATTGCGCATATTGATACATTCTGTGCCATAAAACAAATTAATTCAAAGGAACCGTTGCGCCCTATTTTAAATGATGTCCAGATCTGGCAATTTTCATTTCGCGAAATTAGAAATACGTGAAACGGTCCGTACAAACGTAGAATGTGTTATAGTGGGTATCTACACCTGGATGCGTTTGCACCAGTTGGGCAAATTCCCAAGAGGAAAATGTACCAACATGCCGCAGCCAGACTCAGAGGTTTGCACGCCGAATTCGTGTAAAAGTCTCATTCGCTTTTACATTAGCGTGGCCGGGGTAATTCGGTAGGAAATCCACACTTCCCTACGGCAGGTTCCGCCACGAACTCAACCGTTTTCCTGAGCTCGTCATAGACTAATTCTGCAGGAAATTCAGTTTCCATTTCTGCTGGAGGGAAATTCCAGTTGGGAATTCTTGGGAATTCCACTTAAAATTCTGGCTGGCATTTCTCCCTCCCTAGGGATCTGGCTGCTGCAGAAAAAAAAGCGTATACATACCTAAATTTTTTATTCAATTTTATTCTTTAGTTTTATTTAATAAACATTTTCGTACAATAACTTAATATTAATATTATTAAAGTAATTAATACTGAAAGAGATAACAAGAAAATGTAAATACATTAGTTTTTATTTGCATATATTTGTCTATTATTTGTGTATACATACTTACATTTCGTGTGGGTCCAGCATTTTATTAACAAATTTGACTTACCCCACATATTGGCCAATTTAAGAATATGTACCTGTATAAAACAATTACATAATATAATCGATCGCTTACTCTAGACCAGGGGTGCGCAGCGCCTATGCACACGACGCACATTTGTTATTGTATTGCACATAGCATATGGAAGTGTGTGAGGCTTGCATACTGGTAAGGTTCTGGCGCACATTGCAAATTACACAAACAGCAAAGCAACAACAATTTTTCACTGATCCCTTTCGGCGAACCTTTTCAATTTAATTGCTTCGTTTTGCCGTCGCTATTCCGAATGTATTTTGTTGTTGTCGTTTCGTTTGGTGTACACTGAAAAGTTTTTTCCCACAGGTCCTTAAAATGTGTGATCAACTGGCAAGTGTTTTCTTCGCAGGAAACTTTAAATATGAATTGCAATGTTCCTATTTTTTCAGTGTACACATTGAACTAAAAAGAAAAGTTCGTTGCATGTGTGCGATCGATTTCCTTTATTTGTGTTGGTGCGTGCACATCCATAAGGTAGCTTTGCGCACATCTGCTCTAAGAGTACCGCAAACGTATTGACAACCCTTACAGCTAAGAAGATTTTCTAGCAGAATACTATGCAGCACAGGCTTTACCAAACTCAGCAAACCGCTTGAGTTCGTAGCGGAAGCTGCCGTGGGAAATTCAAACCTCGGAGCAAGAATTCAAATTTTGAGTAATATGCAGAGCAGTCAGTACCATACTCAGTAAAACGTTTGAGCTCTAGCGGAAGCTGCTGTAGGAAATTCGCACCCTGAATTGAACGATTCTTACTACAGAGCGCGCTGCTGACAGTCTGCAGCTTGAGGGATCGATCCCTACTTCATGAAAAATTTTGGTACTGCAGCCGTAGCGACTTTGGTCTGTACGTGCCCTCTGGATCGACTGGGAAATACATTAAAAAATGGGTTGCCAAGGTAAAAAATTGTAGCCGGTCGTGTACTATTCTCCAAGGTAAAGGTAAGGTCAGACAAGCTAAAAATTTGGTGCAAAATCGATCGTCAGCTGTTCTGACACCAAATTAGACCAAATTTTGGTTACCGTTCACACGTATGGCAAAATCATCGGAAAAGTTGGAAGCGCTGAATTTGCACAAAATCGCTTTGTGTGCTAAAAATTGCTGAATTGTTCACACATTTGCGACTAAAATATATTTGAAACGAAATGATTACTAAAAGTCTACGTTTGTCGATAACTTTGATTTGAAGTTATTAGTAAGGCGGGATTGATAGTCAGCGAATAACGGAGCTCACTGAATTCAAAAACGTTAGTTTTTGTGAATCGAAACGAAAGGATCTCAACCTAATTTAATACTCAAGTTATATATTTAATTAGTTTTAAGTTTTGAAAACCATGAGTTCAGCTATTTTTTTTTTTTTAAATAATGCTTAAAGCACTATGTATATAAAATTCTTGATTTATGACACCAAAACATAAAAAATAAAGGCTGGTTAATTTTAATGGGTTATGCTAGGTTTACATTGACTGGCACAGCGCGTCAGGGGTGCATTTGGGCATCTGAATTACCGATTGTAATGCCCAAATGCACAACAGAGCCTTCGAAATTTGAATTACCGATTGTAATGCCCAAATGCACCCCTGACGCGCTGTGCCAGGCTGTGCCAGTCAATGTAAACTTAGCATTATGTTAGGCTTACATTACTGCCACATTGTGCCAGTGCAGCTGTGCTTGTATGTGGCCTGTGCCAGAGTGTTTACATTGGCATTATGTTTTCTTCAAACTACAATTTCATCGATTACTCGCTAAACGATAAAAATGTTTTCTACATGTTCCAGAAAAACCAACATGCTAGTTCCGCTGCCACAGGAAAATATTGTTCATTTGAGCTGCTTCAACTGAAACAGCTGTTCAAATATTTTGTGAATCTTCTGTGCCAGGCATTTGACACAGCCGTTCACATTGCTGTGCCACATTTCTGTGCCAGCTAATTTCTGTGGCACAGCATTTAGTGTTCACATTGAGCTGTGCCCCTGTGGCACTGTGATGTGCCAGCCTGTGGCGTAATGTAAGCCTAGCATTAGGTTCAAGACGATATATCGATACATCGATGTTTTTCACCTACATTGACTGGCACAGCGCGTCAGGGGTGCATTTGGGCATCTGAATTACCGATTGTAATGCCCAAATGCACAACAGAGCCTTCGAAATTTGAATTACCGATTGTAATGCCCAAATGCACCCCTGACGCGCTGTGCCAGGCTGTGCCAGTCAATGTAAACTTAGCATTATGTTAGGCTTACATTACTGCCACATTGTGCCAGTGCAGCTGTGCTTGTATGTGGCCTGTGCCAGAGTGTTTACATTGGCATTATGTTTTCTTCAAACTACAATTTCATCGATTACTCGCTAAACGATAAAAATGTTTTCTACATGTTCCAGAAAAAACCAACATGCTAGTTCCGCTGCCACAGGAAAATATTGTTCATTTGAGCTGCTTCAACTGAAACAGCTGTTCAAATATTTTGTGAATCTTCTGTGCCAGGCATTTGACGCAGCCGTTCACATTGCTGTGCCACATTTCTGTGCCAGCTAATTTCCGTGGCACAGCATTTAGTGTTCACATTGAGCTGTGCCCCTGTGGCACTGTGATGTGCCAGCCTGTGGCGTAATGTAAACCTAGCATTAGGTTCAAGACGATATATCGATACATCGATGTTTTTCACAAAAAAACCTCGAAACATCGATGCACGTAAACATCGATGTTTTTCAGCTCTAAAATGATATCCTCGCCACTCATGGTCGACAGCTCTGCTAGCGCGCTGCTGGCAGCATGCAGCTTTAGGGATCGATCCCTAGTTCATACAATTGTTCGGTACTGCAGCCGCACCGGCAAGATTACGATAAACGGTGCAACAAGATCTGACGATCGCGCGATTTTAAAAAAAAAAAAAAATTTTTAATTCTATACTGCTCTATACAGTGCAAAGAGCAGCTGGATCGCTGAGCAGTTTGTATAGAATCGGTCAACTTATCGGTCTCAATATCTCGAGAACCGAGCGGATAATCAAAAAATTGTATTTAATTTTTTCGTCTTATTTCGACGTGTTCTACCGGAATCCGTTGTCGCACCGCTTATCGTAATATCCCCGCCGCACCGACTTTGGTCCCTACGTGCCCTCTGGATCGACTGGTAGAGCTGGAAAACAATCGATGGTGCTATCGATACTATCGATGTTTTTATATATTTTAAAACATCGATGGTTTTGTAGTCACTATCGATTGTTTTTAATTTATCTGTGCATTGAAGACAACTTGTACGTACAATTTCGTTTCTCTTGAAATATTTTTATTTTTTAATATATTTTTGTCCACTTAAGCAGTATTTACACTCAGATCAAAAAGAAATCTTCAAATTCTGTTTTTTTCACTCCGCTAACAGAATATTATTATATTATATAAATATTATATAAATCAGCTGTTGTTGCTGCTCATAAGCAAAACATATTTAATGATGCCACTTTTAAATAAAATAATAATATAGCCGCTTTCTGGCCTGATGATACATTATTGTTATATAAAATATTTTTTTGGTTAGGCATATCATTTTAATTAAATAAATAAAGTCTAATTAACTTATTTGGTCCTTATGACCTTTGAAAATCTGCGGTATTTAAGCAGTGACCTCCAATTAAACGTTGTTAATTCCCTCACACCCCATTTTCCCCAAATTTTACTATGCAAAAGTTCATAATTTCATCATTCTCTGATGAAATAAGGGGTGGAGGCTTATTTCATTACGTCAAAATGAAATGGCCAGCAAACTGTGCTATTTTAAGTCTAACAGTGCCATTTGAGTTTCACAAAACGGTAGGCCCTAACGTTATGAAACGTAACGAGAAGTGTAAAAAAAAAATTTTTGGCTGTTATTTTATATGGAGTTTTTCATTTCCACGGCGTTTCAGGTCGAGTGTAAATACTGCTTTATAGTGAATATTAGATAAATCGTGAAGAAGTGGTGTTGGATGTAGGTATGGTGTGAGCAATGGACAAGTTTGCGAAAAGTAAGTAACTTTTAAAAGCCCGTCTGACCTTACCTTAAGAAACAAAATTGTTTTTCATACTAAATGTTGATTTCGAAACGATCGTTCCTATGGTCTTTACCAAATTTTGTCAAAATGTTATATATGGTACGAAATACATAAACTGTGAGTTTGTTTCGATAGCTCAAAATACAAAGCATTTGATTTTGACCTTAGACCCCTTTCAGTTGTGTTTAAAGGACAATTGGTCCATTGATTCTATGGAATATTAAGAGTCCTGGTCCTAACACGAGTGTGATACCATTTCAACTGGTTTTTTCTTCTTTTCAATTTATTTATATTTTGCTTTTTGCACAGTGTATCCTCTCAACTTTTTTTTTTTTGTATTTTTGTTATTATGCTGTCACACTGACATTTATGTATGCTAGCCAGGCTCGAAATATATGGTACTTTCTGCTCGCAGAGCACTTCGGTCTACTGGATACTATGCTTAAAGGTAAGGTCAGACAAACTAAATATTTGGTGCAAAATCGAACGTCAGCTGCTCTTGCGAAAAATTCACCACAATTTTGGTTGTCGTTCACACGTATAACAAAATCATCTAAAAAGTTGGCAGCGCTGATTTTGCACAAAATCGCTTTGTGTGCTAAAAATTTGTGTAGCACTACACACTTCTGCGACTAATGTATATATGAAACGAAATGATAACTAAAAGTCTACGTTTGTCGATAACTTTGATTTGAAGTTATCGTTAAGTAATGGAGTCGGCAAAGATAAGCTAATTTTAATTTAGAGATGTGCTTCTGCATCATTATATGCATTAAATGCTATTGATGATGATACACAATATAAAATTTTATGCAGCCCTGTTGCTGTCAATGGCAAAAATATTTTTGTATTTACACTTAAAACACTTTAAATTCAAAACATTAATTTAAAATAGTAGCATTTAATTATGTATGAGGTTTCATTTAATAAATACAAGCACAACCCACAAAATAAGTTTGTTAAAAGAATTTGTTTCAATAATATATTACAAATATTAAATTTTGGAATTTTGTTGTACCAAAACTTTTATTATTAACAATTAGAAATTATATAGAGCTGGAAAAATATCGATGATGTATCGATACATCGATGCTTTTCAATTTCTTAAAAACATCGAAGTATTTAAGCCGAAGTTTTCCGATGTTCGACTTTTTTCTCATATCAAAAAAGAATAAAGCGGGAGGTAGCATTAAAATCGTCTTTGAAAAATGTAAGTGAATTTTCTGTTTTTTCAAGAGTAGCTCAACGGCTTTCGCCAAATTTAGGAAAGCTCAAGAAACTGAAAAATCATACAGTCTAAAACAGGAAAAGCGAGATGGAACAGCGCTTTCTATATGATAGAGCGAATTTTACTGACAAAAGATTCAATCGCGAAGGTGCGAGAGATAGTTTAGTAAGGCGGGATTGATATTCAGCGAATAACGGAGCTCACTGAATTCAAAAACGTTAGTTTTTGTGAATACTCAAGTTATATGTTTAATTAGTTTTAAGTTTTGAAAACCATGAGTTCAGCTATTTTTTTTTTTTTTAATAATGCTTAAAGCACTATGTATATAAAATTCTTGATTTAAGACACCAAAACATAAAAAATAAAGGCTGGTTAATTTTAATGGGTTATGCTAGGTTTACATTGACTGGCACAGCGCGTTAGGGGTGCATTTGGGCATCTGAATTACCGATTGTAATGCCCAAATGCACAACAGAGCCTTCGAAATTTGAATTACCGATTGTAATGCCCAAATGCACCCCTGACGCGCTGTGCCAGGCTGTGCCAGTCAATGTAAACTTAGCATTATGTTAGGCTTACATTACTGCCACATTGTGCCAGTGCAGCTGTGCTTGTATGTGGCCTGTGCCAGAGTGTTTACATTGGCATTATGTTTTCTTCAAACTCCAATTTCATCGATTACTCGCTAAACGATAAAAATATTTTCTACATGTTCCAGAAAAACCAACATGCTAGTTCCGCTGCCACAGGAAAATATTGTTCATTTGAGCTGCTTCAACTGAAACAGCTGTTCAAATATTTTGTGTATCTTCTGTGCCAGGCATTTGACACAGCCGTTCACATTGCTGTGCCACATTTCTGTGCCAGCTAATTTCTGTGGCACAGCATTTAGTGTTCACATTAAGCTGTGCCCCTGTGGCACTGTGATGTGCCAGCCTGTGGCGTAATGTAAACCTAGCATTAGGTTCAAGAAGATATATCGATACATCGATGTTTTTCACCAAAAAACCTCGAAACATCGACGCACGTAAACATCGATGTTTTTCAGCTCTAAAATGATATCCTCGCCACTCATGGTCGACAGCTCTGCTAGCGCGCTGCTGGCAGCATGCAGCTTTAGAATCGATCCCTAGTTCATACAATTGTTCGGTACTGCAGCCGCACCGGCAAGATTACGATAAACGGTGCGACAAGATCTGACAATCGCGCGATTTTAAAAAAAAAAAAATTTTTAATTCTATTCTGCTCTGTACAGTGCAAAGAGCAGCTGGATCGCTGAGCAGTTTGTATAGAATCGGTCAACTTATCGGTCTCAATATCTCGAGAACCGAGCGGATAATCAAAAAATTGTATTTAATTTTTTCGTCTTATTTCGACGTGTTCTACCGGAATCCGTTGTCGCACCGCTTATCGTAATATCCCCGCCGCACCGACTTTGGTCCCTACGTGCCCTCTGGATCGACTGGTTGAGCTGGAAAACAATCGATGGTGCTATCGATACTATCGATGTTTTTATATATTTTAAAACATCGATGGTTTTGTAGTCACTATCGATTGTTTTTAATTTATCTGTGCATTGAAGACAACTTGTACGTACAATTTCGTTTCTCTTGAAATATTTTTATTTTTTAATATATTTTTGTCCACTTAAGCAGTATTTACACTCAGATCAAAAAGAAATCTTCAAATTCTGTTTTTTTCACTCCGCTAACAGAATATTATTATATTATATAAATATTATATAAATCTGCTGTTGTTGCTGCTCATAAGCAAAACATATTTAATGATGCCACTTTTAAATAAAATAATAATATAGCCGCTTTCTGCCCTGATGATACATTATTGTTATATAAAATATTTTTTTTGTTGGGCATATCATTTTAATTAAATAAATAAAGTCTAATTAACTTGTTTGGTCCTTATGACCGTTGAAAATCTGCGGTATTTAAGCAGTGACCTCCAATTTAACGTCGTTAATTCCCTCACACCACATTTTCCCCAAATTTTACTATGCAAAAGTTCATAATTTCATCATTCTCTGATGAAATAAGGGGTGGAGGCTTATTTCATTACGTCAAAATGAAATGGCCAGCAAACTGTGCTATTTTAAGTCTAACAGTGCCATTTGAGTTTAACAAAACGGTAAGCCCTAACGTTATGAAACGTAACGAGAAGTGTAAACCAACTTTGAAATGAAAAACGGGAAAAAAAATTTTCCCTGTTATTTTATACGGCGTTTCAGGTCGAGTGTAAATACTGCTTTATAGTGAATATTAGATAAATCGTGAAGAAGTGGTGTTGGATGTAGGTATGGTGTGAGCAATGGACAAGTTTGCGAAAAGTAAGTAATTTTTAAAAGCCCGTCTGACCTTACCTTAAGAAACAAAAATGTTTTTCATACTAAATGTTGATTTCGAACCGATCGTTCCTATGGTCTTTACCAAATTTTGTCAAAATGTTATATATGGTACGAAATACATAAACTGTGAGTTTGTTTCGATAGCTCAAAATACAAAGCATTTGATTTTGACCTTAGACCCCTTTCAGTTGTGTTTAAAGGACAATTGGTCCATTGATTCTATGGAATATTAAGAGTCCTGGTCCTAACACAAGTGTGATACCATTTCAACTGGTTTTTTGTTCTTTTCAATTTATTTATATTTTGCTTTTTGCACAGTGTATCCTCTCAACTTTTTTTTTTTTTTTGTATTTTTGTTATTATGCTGTCACACTGACATTTATGTATGCTAGCCAGGCTAGGTTTACATTGACTGCTAAGTTTACATTGACTGGCACAGCGCGTTAGGGGTGCATTTGGGCATCTGAATTACCGATTGTAATGCCCAAATGCACAACAGAGCCTTCGAAATTTGAATTACCGATTGTAATGCCCAAATGCACCCCTGACGCGCTGTGCCAGGCTGTGCCAGTCAATGTAAACTTAGCATTATGTTAGGCTTACATTACTGCCACATTGTGCCAGTGCAGCTGTGCTTGTATGTGGCCTGTGCCAGAGTGTTTACATTGGCATTATGTTTTCTTCAAACTCAAATTTCATCGATTACTCGCTAAACGATAAAAATATTTTCTACATGTTCCAGAAAAACCAACATGCTAGTTCCGCTGCCACAGGAAAATATTGTTCATTTGAGCTGCTTCAACTGAAACAGCTGTTCAAATATTTTGTGTATCTTCTGTGCCAGGCATTTGACACAGCCGTTCACATTGCTGTGCCACATTTCTGTGCCAGCTAATTTCTGTGGCACAGCATTTAGTGTTCACATTGAGCTGTGCCCCTGTGGCACTGTGATGTGCCAGCCTGTGGCGTAATGTAAGCCTAGCATTAGGTTCAAGACGATATATCGATACATCGATGTTTTTCACCAAAAAACCTCGAAACATCGATGCACGTAAACATCGATGTTTTTCAGCTCTAAAATGATATCCTCGCCAGTCATGGTCGACAGCTCTGCTAGCGCGCTGCTGGCAGCATGCAGCTTTAGGGATCGATCCCTAGTTCATACAATTGTTCGGTACTGCAGCCGCACCGGCAAGATTACGATAAACGGTGCAACAAGATGTTATAGATGCAAAGTTAGGTTTAAATAATAACATCCATTTGCTTTGAGGTTTCATTCAAGAGTGTTCTCTTGGTTTTATTCAAATATATGTTTCGCTTATAATATACTATATACTAAGTGAATTCTGCCGCTAACAGCGTCGGCAGAGAAAGAGAGAGAGTTGCAGTACGTATGTGCCCATATACATATTCATATATATGTACTGATGGTACATACTCAAGGAGTGCTTAGGCCAGCGATCTCACGGTGCGGCCAGTCCGCATAAGTGACGGATCGTATTACTGCACTTATGTATGTATATTTATGATTGTATAAACATTGCGACAAAGTGTCGTTATGTTGTGAGTTGTTACTCTTACTTAGAAGTTGGGCATATGACCACTTGACATATTGTATACACTACAATATGTTGGGCATATGCTCACTTGGCATACAACATACTACAAAGATCTGACGTTCGCGCGATTTTTAAAAAAAAAAATATTTTTAATTCTATACTGCTCTGTACAGTGCAAAGAGCAGCTGGCACGCTGAGCAGTTTGTATAGAATCGGTCAACTTATCGGTCTCAATATCTCGAGAACCGAGCGGATAATCAAAAAATTGTATTTAATTTTTTCGTCTTATTTCGACGTGTTCTACCGGAATCCGTTGTCGCACCGCTTATCGTAATATCCCCGCCGCACCGACTTTGGTCCCTACGTGCCCTCTGGATCGACTGGTTGAGCTGGAAAACAATCGATGGTGCTAGCGATACTATCGATGTTTTTATATATTTTAAAACATCGATGGTTTTGTAGTCACTATCGATTGTTTTTAATTTATCTGTGCATTGAAGACAACTTGTACGTACAATTTCGTTTCTCTTGAAATATTTTTATTTTTTAATATATTTTTGTCCACTTAAGCAGTATTTACACTCAGATCAAAAAGAAATCGTCAAAAATCTGTTTTTTTCACTCCGCTAACAGAATATTATTATATTATATAAATATTATATAAATCAGCTGTTGTTGCTGCTCATAAGCAAAACATATTTAATGATGCCACTTTTAAATAAAATAATAATATAGCCGCTTTCTGGCCTGATGATACATTATTGTTATATAAAATATTTTTTTTGTTGGGCATATCATTTTAATTAAATAAATAAAGTCTAATTAACTTGTTTGGTCCTTATGACCGTTGAAAATCTGCGGTATTTAAGCAGTGACCTCCAATTTAACGTCGTTAATTCCCTCACACCACATTTTCCCCAAATTTTACTATTCAAAAGATCATAATTTCATCATTCTCTGATGAAATAAGGGGTGGAGGCTTATTTCATTACGTCAAAATGAAATGGCCAGCAAACTGTGCTATTTTAAGTCTAACAGTGCCATTTGAGTTTAACAAAACGGTAAGCCCTAACGTTATGAAACGTAACGAGAAGTGTAAACCAACTTTGAAATGAAAAACGGGAAAAAAAATTTTCCCTGTTATTTTATACGGCGTTTCAGGTCGAGTGTAAATACTGCTTTATAGTGAATATTAGATAAATCGTGAAGAAGTGGTGTTGGATGTAGGTATGGTGTGAGCAATGGACAAGTTTGCGAAAAGTAAGTAATTTTTAAAAGCCCGTCTGACCTTACCTTAAGAAACAAAAATGTTTTTCATACTAAATGTTGATTTCGAACCGATCGTTCCTATGGTCTTTACCAAATTTTGTCAAAATGTTATATATGGTACGAAATACATAAACTGTGAGTTTGTTTCGATAGCTCAAAATACAAAGCATTTGATTTTGACCTTAGACCCCTTTCAGTTGTGTTTAAAGGACAATTGGTCCATTGATTCTATGGAATATTAAGAGTCCTGGTCCTAACACGAGTGTGATACCATTTCAACTGGTTTTTTTGTTCTTTTCAATTTATTTATATTTTGCTTTTTGCACAGTGTATCCTCTCAACTTTTATTTTTTTTGTATTTTTGTTATTATGCTGTCACACTGACATTTATGTATGCTAGCCAGGCTCGAAATATATGGTACTTTCTGCTCGCAGAGCACTTCGGTCTACTGGATACTATGCTTAAAGGTAAGGTCAGACAAACTAAATATTTGGTGCAAAATCGAACGTCAGCTGCTCTTGCGAAAAATTCACCACAATTTTGGTTGTCGTTCACACGTATAACAAAATCATCTAAAAAGTTGGCAGCGCTGATTTTGCACAAAATCGCTTTGTGTGCTAAAAATTTGTGTAGCACTACACACTTCTGCGACTAATGTATATATGAAACGAAATGATAACTAAAAGTCTACGTTTGTCGATAACTTTGATTTGAAGTTATCGTTAAGTAATGGAGTCGGCAAAGATAAGCTAATTTTAATTTAGAGATGTGCTTCTGCATCATTATATGCATTAAATGCTATTGATGATGATACACAATATAAAATTTTATGCAGCCCTGTTGCTGTCAATGGCAAAAATATTTTTGTATTTACACTTAAAACACTTTAAATTCAAAACATTAATTTAAAATAGTAGCATTTAATTATGTATGAGGTTTCATTTAATAAATACAAGCACAACCCACAAAATAAGTTTGTTAAAAGAATTTGTTTCAATAATATATTACAAACATTAAATTTTGGAATTTAGTTGTACCAAAACTTTTATTATTAACAATTAGAAATGATATAGAGCTGGAAAAATATCGATGATGTATCGATACATCGATGCTTTTCAATTTCTTAAAAACATCGAAGTATTTAAGCCGAAGTTTTCCGATGTTCGACTTTTTTCTCATATCAAAAAAGAATAAAGCGGGAGGTAGCATTAAAATCGTCTTTGAAAAATGTAAGTGAATTTTCTGTTTTTTCAAGAGTAGCTCAACGGCATTCGCCAAATTTAGGAAAGCTCAAGAAACTGAAAAATCATACAGTCTAATACAGGAATGCCCAACGAGATGGAACAGCGCTTTCTATATGATAGAGCGAATTTTACTGACAAAGGATTCAATCGCGAAGGTGCGAGAGATAGTTTAGTAAGGCGGGATTGATAGTCAGCGAATAACGGAGCTCACTGAATTCAAAAACGTTAGTTTTTGTGAATCGAAACGAAAGGATCTCAACCTAATTTAGTACTCAAGTTATATATTTAATTAGTTTTAAGTTTTGAAATCCATGAGATCAGCTATTTTTTTTTAAATAATGCTTAAAGCACTATGTATATAAAATTCTTGATTTAAGACACCAAAACATAAAAAATAAAGGCTGGTTAATTTTAATGGGTTATGCTAGGTTTACATTGACTGGCACAGCGCGTCAGGGGTGCATTTGGGCATCTGAATTACCGATTGTAATGCCCAAATGCACAACAGAGCCTTCGAAATTTGAATTACCGATTGTAATGCCCAAATGCACCCCTGACGCGCTGTGCCAGGCTGTGCCAGTCAATGTAAACTTAGCATTATGTTAGGCTTACATTACTGCCACATTGTGCCAGTGCAGCTGTGCTTGTATGTGGCCTGTGCCAGAGTGTTTACATTGGCATTATGTTTTCCTCAAACTCCAATTTCATCGATTACTCGCTAAACGATAAAAATATTTTCTACATGTTCCAGAAAACCCAACATGCTAGTTCCGTTGCCACAGGAAAATATTGTTCATTTGAGCTGCTTCAACTGAAACAGCTGTTCAAATATTTTGTGTATCTTCTGTGCCAGGCATTTGACACAGCCGTTCACATTGCTGTGCCACATTTCTGTGCCAGCTAATTTCTGTGGCACAGCATTTAGTGTTCACATTGAGCTGTGCCCCTGTGGCACTGTGATGTGCCAGCCTGTGGCGTAATGTAAGCCTAGCATTAGGTTCAAGACGATATATCGATACATCGATGTTTTTCACCAAAAAACCTCGAAACATCGATGCACGTAAACATCGATGTTTTTCAGCTCTAAAATGATATCCTCGCCACTCATGGTCGACAGCTCTGCTAGCGCGCTGCTGGCAGCATGCAGCTTTAGGGATCGATCCCTAGTTCATACAATTGTTCGGTACTGCAGCCGCACCGGCAAGATTACGATAAGCGGTGCGACAAGATCTGACGATCGCGCGATTTTTAAAAAAAAATTTTTTAATTCTATACTGCTCTATACAGTGCAAAGAGCAGCTGGCAAGCTGAGCAGTTTGTATAGAATCGGTCAACTTATCGGTCTCAATATCTCGAGAACCGAGCGGATAATCAAAAAATTGTATTTAATTTTTTCGTCTTATTTCGACGTGTTCTACCGGAATTCGTTGTCGCACCGCTTATCGTAATATCCCCGCCGCACCGACTTTGGTCCCTACGTGCCCTCTGGATCGACTGGTAGAGCTGGAAAACAATCGATGGTGCTATCGATACTATCGATGTTTTCATATATTTTAAAACATCGATGGTTTTGTAGTCACTATCGATTGTTTTTAATTTATCTGTGCATTGAAGACAACTTGTACGTACAATTTCGTTACTCTTGAAATATTTTTATTTTTTAATATATTTTTGTCCACTTAAGCAGTATTTACACTCAGATCAAAAAGAAATCATCAAAAATCTGTTTTTTTCACTCCGCTAACAGAATATTATTATATTATATAAATATTATATAAATCAGCTGTTGTTGCTGCTCATAAGCAAAACATATTTAATGATGCCACTTTGAAATAAAATAATAATATAGCCGCTTTCTGGCCTGATGATACATTATTGTTATATAAAATATTTTTTTGGTTAGGCATATCATTTTAATTAAATAAATAAAGTCTAATTAACTTATTTGGTCCTTATGACCTTTGAAAATCTGCGGTATTTGAGCAGTGACCTCCAATTAAACGTTGTTAATTCCCTCACACCACATTTTCCCCAAATTTTACTATTCAAAAGTTCATAATTTCATCATTCTCTGATGAAATAAGGGGTGGAGGCATTGAGTAACTAACATCAAGAGGAGAAATGACGGCTGTTAAATAATAGAGGCAGTGGAGTTTGGCGTGTAAAAGTGGGTATAGACAGAATCTAACAGAATAATGTTAAAAGCCTGTGACGCGCCAAACTTCGATGGCCGCGTTGCGGTTTTTTGTTTTGGTTTCTTGTTTTGCTTTGTGTGTAAGCAGTATTTACACTCAGATCAAAAAGAAATCGTCAAAAATCTGGTCTTTTCACTCCGCTAACAGAACATTAGTATTTTGTTATCGATATATGTGTTATATACGCTGTTATTGTGGCCGCTTTATATAAATCAGCTGTTGTTGCTGCTCATAAGCAAAACAAATTTAATGCTGCCACTTTTAAATTAAATAATAAAATAGTCGCTTTCTGGCCTGATGCTACATTATGATCATATAATATATTTATTTTGTCAGGCACATCATTTTAATTAAATTAAATAAAGCCTAATTAACTTTTTTGGTTCTTATGACCTTTGAAAATCTGCGGTATTTAAGCAGTGACCTCCAATTAAACGTCGTTAATTCCCTCACACCACATTTTCCCCAAATTTTACTATTCAAAAGATCATAATTTCATCATTCTCTGATGAAATAAGGGGTGGAGGCTTATTTCATTACGTCAAAATGAAATGGCCAGCAAACTGTGCTATGTTAAGTCTAACAGTGCCATTTGAGTTTAACAAAACGGTAGGCCCTAACGTTATGAAACGTAACGAGAAGTGTAAACCAACTTTGAAATGAAAAACGGGAAAAAAATTTTCGCTGTTATTTTATATGGAGTTTTTCATTTCCACGGCGTTTCAGGTCGAGTGTAAATACTGCTTTATAGTGAATATTAGATAAATCGTGAAGAAGTGGTGTTGGATGTAGGTATGGTGTGAGCAATGGATAAGTTTGCGAAAAGTAAGTAACTTTTCATAGACATGCTGCATACAATTGAATACTTTTGCACACGCATGGATTGGTGTCAAAAACATTAAAATGGAGCGAATTTAGGCATAATTATTTACTTTACACTTTGCTTTTATTTTTATACCCTTGCAGAGGGTATTATATTTTTGTCACGAAATGTGTAACGCATTGAAGGAAGCCTCACAGACCCCATAAAGTATATATATTCTTGATCAGGGCGACGAGCTGAGTCGATATAGCCATGTCCGTCTGTCCGTCTGTTTCTATGCAAACTAGTCTCTCAGTTTTGAAGCTATCTTGATGAAACTTGGTACAGATCCGTCTTTTTGCTGCACGCAGTACATATGTCGAAACCGGCCGGATCGGATCACAATATCATATAGCTGCCATAGGAACGATCGGTTGGAAATAAACGTTTAGTATGAAAAACTTTTTTGTTTCTCAAGATATCTCAACCAAATATACACATTGTGTGTTTGATTAAGTTCTAAACACGCTGACCAAATTTGTTGTAAATCGGACTACTATATCATATAGCTGCCATAGGAACGATCGGTTCGAAAACAACATTTAGTAGGAAAAACTTTTTTGTTTCTCAAAATATCTCAACCAAATATACACATTGTGTGTTTGACTAAGTTTTAAACAGGCTGACCAAATTTGGTGTAAATCGGACTACTATATCATATAGCTGCCATAGGAACGATCGGTTCGAAAACAACATTTAACAAATTTTGTAAAAAATCTGACGGCTTACACAGGGCACTGCAAGGGTATCCGAACTTTGGCGCGCCAAAGTTAGCTTGCGCTATATTTTATAATTAAAGTAGCAACATTATCGGATGATTCAAAGGAGAATGACGATGAAGCACAAAACTTTTTAAAATGAATTCTCTCATAACGACAGAGGCTAAAGAAGTCGTAGAGAACCTGAAAATTAGACTACCAGACCGATTTAAAGACTACGAGACGCGAACAGTGACGAGGCTAGCTACCAATATTGACCCCAGATTTAAGAAAGGTGGATTCCAGTAGTCTCATATTACTAGTCCAAAACACAGCGACGTCCACATCCAACACCACTTGAGCCACCACCAACAACACGATTTTCATTTATGACCAAGAAGCTGGAAGAAAAAGTTAAAGCGAACCAGGCCGTTGCAATAATAATGTTGCCCCCATAATTTGAAGCTGCAAATGAAGCTGAAGACGTAAATCCCCTTCAATATTGGAAGGTATCAATTTATATTTTTTTAGAAAATATTTACATAGGTCACCAAACATTTTTATTTCAGGAACACACAAAGGGCACAGAAGCCTTAGCAGACACATCAAAAAAATTCTTTTGTGTGCCAGCCACTTCCTGCGCTTCGGAACGCGCGTTCAGCAAAGCTGGACAAATTGTGTCCGACAGGAGAACTTCACTCAAATCAAACATTGTCGATCAATGATGATCTCAATTTGTTTACTTTATTAGGTATTTTTTGTTTTAATTATATTGGATATTGCATATTTTGTTTTAAGTAAAATAATAAACTATTGATTGTTAAGCAAAAAACAAACAAATCTGATGTTATTCTGTAAATTTTGCTTTTTTTTTTTTGTTTTAACCGCCTCAGAAGTAGAGCTGGAAAACAATCGATGTTTGGGACTACCGATGTTTTCGATTGTTTGAGAGCAAAACATCGATGTTTGGGACTATCGTGTTTTCGATTGTTTGAGAGCAAAGCATCGATTAAACTTCGATTATTTTCCAGCTTTATCGACTGGGTAGCTCAAGCAGGGATTGGCATTTTGTATGCAACAAACAGCTAACTAATAGTGCGTTTACACACGAGGATGCGTTTACTTCAAATGGGAAAATGAGGCGACGAACGTCACTTGCCATAAAAAATCATAGGCAACTTGTTGGTGAGGGGGGGGGGGGGAAAGGGAGATTTCTGCGTCGCTAGCTCACGCAGAGACTACAAACTTGTTTTTTTGTGATATGGTCTCACAATATCGATAAAATTTGAGCATTTATCGAGATTTTTGCAGGCAACAAACAGCTGAATGAGAATAAACCGTGAAAGAAATTTGAAAAAAGAATTGAATTGACTAATTTCCATAATATTATTGGTTTTTATGAAATATAGCTGTTACTAAAATTGAGTCATGCAGTGACTATTTACCTTTTGATTTGGTTTTTTTTATAGTATTAACGAGTTTGGGGTGCACTTTTCTATCTGCAACGTCATTACCAATTTACAATGAACTATTTAAGTTTTTGTATTAACCATATCCTTTTTAACATGATAAATAAAGAAAGATGTTTATTCCGTCTTCAGACTTTGTTTAAACATCACTGCATTATATACATGTTCGTACTCGCAGCAAAAATACCCATGAAATCAGCTGACTAGGAATGCGGCACACGCAATAGAAACACTTTTCGGATTTTTTGCGTGACCCCTCACGCAACCGAAAAATCCCAACTAGTGTAAATTCAGTATAAGAAAAGACCGCAAAAGATTTAAAAATAAAAATTAAATTAGTTTATTTGCATTATACAATTTGATTTTAACACCGCTGACTGAAGTACCTTTTGAACTTGTTTTTAGCTACTATTTACGAGTTTTAAGCAGTATTTACACTCAAATCAAAAAGAAATCGTCAAAAATCTGGTTTTTTCACTCATCTAACAGAACATTAGTATTTTGTTATCGATATATGTGTTATATACGCTGTTATTGTGGCCGCTTTATATAAATCAGCTGTTGTTGCTGCTGTTAAACAAAACAAATTAAATGCTGCAACTTATAAACAAAATAGTAATATAGTCGCTTTCTGGCCTGATGCTACATTATGATCATATAATATATTTATTTTGTCAGGCACATCATTTTAATTAAATTAAATAAAGCCTAATTAACTTTTTTGGTTCTTATGACCTTTGAAAATCTGCGGTATTTAAGCAGTGACCTCCAATTAAACGTCGTTAATTCCCTCACACCACATTTTCCCCAAATTTTACTATTCAAAAGATCATAATTTCATCATTCTCTGATGAAATAAGGGGTGGAGGCTTATTTCATTACGTCAAAATGAAATGGCCAGCAAACTGTGCTATGTTAAGTCTAACAGTGCCATTTTGAGTTTAACAGAACGGCAGGCCCTTACGTTATGAAACGTAACGAGAAGTGTGAACCAACTTTGAAATGAAAAACGGGAAAAAAATTTTCGCTGTTTTTTTATATGGAGTTTTTCATTTCCACGGCTTTTTGAGGCGAGTGTAAATACTGCTTTATGGTGCACTTTTTTATTTTTTTATTGTGTTTTGGAATTTTAAGAAGGGTACGATCGGAGAAATGGCTCCACGCAAAGAAATTTCTGCAGATGTGCGAAAATTAGTCATTAAATATAGAAATGAGAAGAAATCAAATCGAATTGCAAAACTATTATGTTTAAGCAAATCGACGGTGCAAACCATATTTAATAACTTTAGAAAATCTAGTTCCTTCGAGAGTGAGCCGCGCACTGGTCGTCCAAAGGAGCTTGACCGTACAGCCGTATCCTTCTTTCGTAAAGAAGTGGATCAAAATCCCAAAATGTATGCCACTAAGTTAGCCCAGGACATAAGTGAGAGATTCAAAATTGATGTTTATCCACGCACAGTAACCAGGACCCTCAACAATGAAGGATTTCACTGCAGAACTGTATGTGCAAGGTATTTGTCAATAGATAATACAATTTTTAGTTTTTTTGTATTAACCATATACTTTTTATGCTTTTGAGATATTGTCACACGAAGACATAAGAAGAAGCAGACGAAGAAGAAAAGTGACGAAGTGAATTGTTATTTGGTGCCCCGCAAAAATTCTCACAAAACATCATTATAACCTATCAAAGAACTATAAATAATAGCTATCAGACAAAACTAAACAACAGCTGATTTATATAAAGCGGCCACAATAACAGCGTATATAACACATATATCGATATCGAACACGTATATCGATAACAAAATACTAATATTCTGTTAGCTGAGTGAAAAAACCAGATTTTTGATTATTTCTTTTTGATTTGAGTGTAAATACTGCTTAATCCATAAAAAATGTAACCCACGTAAAAAAACGAAAAATTCATCAAAAACCCACATTTTGTAAAATTTTTCTTCAGAAACGCATTTATTTTATTTATTCAAGCAATTAACACATAAATTTATTCATTTTGATGAGCAAACCAATTGCGTTTTTGAAGAAATTAAGTTTTTCTGTATTTATGTAAAAATCGACTTTTGAAATGGGGAGTATGAAATAAAAGCATTATTGCACAAAATCGTTCTTGAATGAACAAAAATCGCATCAATGTGCAAAGAGGACGCTTTTAGCTTGATAAGTTCGCCTTTTAATTTTCAAAAAAGTTAAACTATATTTTTTTATATACAGATCAATAACCCCTCAATCTTAGTGGAAGAAATGTAACGTCCGCAACGTAACGTCCGCAACATACAAAAATTAATGTTTTTTTTATACTGGACGACTTAACGTAATTTTTTAAGATAAATTGATATGGTCTTATATTCAACTTCACTTGTTGTTATTGGACTTTGTTTGTTTATTATGCGGAATTCGGTAAAATATGTGCAAATGTACATGAGCCTTAAAGTCGACTTCCATTTTTTGTTACGCCCACAACGGTATTTAAAGCAAGCATATTTTTTTTCAAAAACAGCTAACCTTTTATTTTAAAATAGGTTTAAAAGTATTGCCAACGAAGTGCATTTTGGAAAAAAATTCATCAAAATATACCAATGTGAACGCCTGATGTGTCAATATTAAAAATCAAATTTGCGTACAAAAGTAACGCCCGCAACGCAGGATTAGCCCATATCTTGTAGTCTTAATTTGTGTTTGAAATTACAGCGTTTGTAATACTCTTTTTGTGATCAAATTTCGTCTTGTGAGGAGTAAAACTTTATAAAGCAGGTGTGTTATGATCCGACTAATCGGTCGCAGCCAAGTATCGATTTGCCGGCTAGCTATCGGTACTACTCAGGGATGAGTACGACCTCGATACTGGGCTAGTCGGGTTAACAAATCATTTATTTTTACTTTCGGAAATATATTCGGACTTCGGTCTCATAACGCCTATACGGACAAATTGCTGGCAAGGATTAGATGGACAGATCTTATTCCATCTTACGACGCCCTCCCATCCTATAGTCGGCTGCGATGGTTTGTGCCGACTCCCTAATCCAGACTTTACCCAACCTCACCACATACCCATCTCACCCTAAATAAATAATTATCAAATCATTTTTGCTTAAATTTCAAATTTAACAAATTTAATTAGTCGCTATTCTTATTGTTTAACATTATATTTAATTCTATTATTTTATATCTCGTGCCTCAGTATTACATTGCAGCATTTTTTTTGATGATATTTACTAACAAATATATCGACACGAAACTCACTAACGATTTTATACAAAAAACAGCAGTCTGGCAGCCCTTGATCAGATGGGCGCGAGAAAACGTAAACAAATATAAATTAAGTGCAAATAAATTTATAATATGTATAGAAATTAAATAAATAAATAATATAATATAAAAAATAAATAAATGTATATTAGTAAATACACACGCGCACATATGTATTTACAATGATATTTACATGTATGACTTTAATTAATTAATTTCTATTTATTTGCAGGCTTTTCTAACTATTATTTTATATGAATCTCGTGCCTCAGTATTAAATTGCAGCATTTATTTTTGACGATATATACTAACAAATATATCGACACGAAACTCACTAACGATTTTATACAAAAAACAGCAGTCTGACAACCCTTGATCAGATGGGCGCGAGAAAACGTAAACAAATATAAATTAAGTACAAATAAATTTATAATATGTATAGAAATTAAATAAATAAATAATATAATATAAAAAATAAATAAATGTATATTAGTAAATACACACGCGCACATATGTATTTACAATGATATTTACATGTATGACTTTAATTAATTTCTATTTATTTGCAGGTTTTTCTAACTGTACATGGGTCGACTCCAACAGGTAGAAGCAGCTGCGGGACAGGGATCTACAAGCAGTTAACTGCTGGCGGCTCCTTGATGGAAACAGTATGTGCTGCGGGCTGCGCCTAACAGAAGCAGTATGCGCGGCTGGCTACGCCTGCGCTGGAATGACGGCTGGCTGACCTTAGCAGGGCATAAAGTACCTAAAGTTGGCTGCTGGCTGTTGGTTGCTGGCTTATAGCTGTTGGCTGAAGTTCGAACAATTAAGGTGGCACGGACTGATGCCTCACTGCGGAGCAGTCAGAAGGGCATGTGTAACGTGTAGCTAAGGGCATGGACGTGCACCACGTTATG
This sequence comes from Drosophila neotestacea, assembly GCA_035044365.1. NCBI lineage: Eukaryota > Metazoa > Arthropoda > Insecta > Diptera > Drosophilidae > Drosophila > Drosophila neotestacea. Next base: position 73,610 of record JAWNMD010000864.1, read on the forward strand.
TACAGGGACGAACTCACGGCTTATCTTCGGCTCCTGTGTGTGTCTGTCTGACTGTGCTGTTGCTAGGTTAATGGAAAGCTGCTGTGCCTTGAGCGGCTGCCGGCCAAAATAGGTTATGTGGGCTCCGCCGATTCCCCAAACTTTGTCCAGCTGTTGTGTGGATTGCGCGTAGATTTTTTTTACTGTTTATGTTTAGGGCGTACGCGGAATTAAATAAATTTAACTTGCATATATCAAAAACAAGTGTTGTAAATTCTGCTTTCCAGCAGCGCACGCACTCGCAGCAATTCACGTGGAAATCTTGACTAAAAATCTAACCTTCCTACATCTTTTCTCCTGCCTATTTTCTCAGCCTAATCTTTAATTCCCTGATCCTCTCCTTTTCTTAACTTGAGCAGTTTTGTTAGTCTCTGATTGGCTCAGCTGTTGCTATGTTGTTGTTGTCACGCGCTTGATGGCGTTAGGTGGCGCTAGCAACAGCTGAGCTGCTATCGATATTTCGATACCCAGGGGCTACCATAAAAGGTGTTGGCCGGTAAAAAAATATAGTTGTGCGATAATAAGGTTCGTGAAGTGTGTAAATTGTCCAAGATCAGTTGCCCTGAGTCGTTTATGCTAAAAACTTAGCATGTCACTAAAATCGGCTTTTGGATTACAAAAATAATAATAATAATAATAATAATAATAATAATAATAATAATAATAATAATAATAATAATAATAATAATAATAATAATAATAATAATAATAATAATAATAATAATAATAATAATAATAATAATAATAATAATAATAATAATAATAATAATAATAATAATAATAATAATAATAATAATAATAATAATAATAATAATAATAATAATAATAATAATAATAATAATAATAATAATAATAATAATAATAATAATAATAATAATAATAATAATAATAATAATAATAATAATAATAATAATAATAATAATAATAATAAATAATAATAATAATAATAATAATAATAATAATAATAATAATAATAATAATAATAATAATAATAATAATAATAATAATAATAATAATAATAATAATAATAATAATAATAATAATAATAATAATAATAATAATAATAATAATAATAATAATAATAATAATAATAATAATAATAATAATAATAATAATTACTATGAAAAAAAAATGCAGTGAGCTACAGTAGAGCATGCTCGACAGTAGGAGACCCAGTACTTTTTGAGTATATGAAGTAGTTATCATATGTAGCGCCTAAACCAATATCCCTAATTGTATCCTTAGATATAGATTGAAATATGTTAGATATAAGAATTTTAGTTTTCAATAAACCTGCCGAGTCTCTCGGCAGTCAGTCCTAAAAACAATCCCAACTTCTTCACTTCATTCGCCGCGTCGTGTTCCGAGCTCTCTGTTCATTTTGGTGACCCCGACGTGATGTTCTCGCGAGTTCTTTTTAAAGTTTAAGAATAACGCGAGTTCGTGTGTTTAAAAAAAAAAAAGCACGCACTCTTAAATTATAATTTTAATATAAATTATAAGAGAAATAAAAAAAAGATGGCAATGGAGCAACTAAAGAAGACGGTAGCGGCTGAGAACAATTGGACGGACTCAATAAGCAAGGGGAGCCTCAAAAAGGAGTTCCAAATTATCACCGAGGTACAAAGAGCCCCGGTGAACAAAACGTGGAGCTTTGAGGATTCTCCAACCATCACCGAGGAGCTCGAAGACAACAAAAAAATGTTGCAAGGAGCCCCGGTGGAAAAAATGAGGAGATTTGAGAATCCCACAACCATCAGCGATGAGGTCAGAGACAACAATTGGTTGCAAAGAGACCCGATAGCTACAAAAACATTGCCGTACTATGAAGAAAAGTACGGCTTAAATAAAAATACACACACGTTACCCATCAGCATGGATCTTAACGGTAGTGCTGAGGGATACGTAGAAAATTATCCTAACTGCTCTGGTGAGAAACAAGACCTACCAAGGGCACGTGTTATTGCCGTAAGATTTAGCATAAAGTTACGCGTGTTTCAGTTTGCCTTGGATGAAGTCAAGACTGGCGAGAAATCAATCACTGATATAGAGCCAAATGAAAAGGCTTGCATAGATTTCATGGTCAATAATTATGAATTTTTCGAAGACGATGAGTTGATTGATCGCTTCGGGGAACTTCACTACGAATTTATCAAGCTGCGGAATAAAAGCGTTGCCGAGGAGCTCAAAACCAACAAAAAACTGTTGCAAAGAGCCCCGGTGGAAAATATGCTGAGCTGCAGTGAGGATCCCCCAATAATCGCCGAGGAGCTCAAAGACAACAAGAAACTGTTGCGAAGAGCCCCGGTAGGAGAAAAGCGGAGCTTCAGGGAGGAGCCCCAAGTCATCGCCGAGGAGCTCAAAGACAACAAAAAACTGTTGCGAAGAGCCCCGCTAGGAGAAAAGCGGAGCTTCAGGGAGGAGCCCCAAGTCATCGCCGAGGAGCTCAAAGACAACAAAAAACTGTTGCGAAGAGTCCCGGTAAGTAAAAAGCGGAGCTTCGGTGAGGAGCCACAAGTCATCGCCGAGGAGCTCAAAGACAACAAAAAACTGTTGCGAAGAGCCCCGGTAGAAGAAAAGCGGAGCTTCAGGGAGGAGCCCCAAGTCATCGCCGAGGAGCTCAAGGACAACAAAAAACTGTTGCGAAGAGCCCCGGTAGGAGAAAAGCGGAGCTTCAGGGAGGAGCCCCAAGTCATCGCCGAGGAACTCAAGGACAACAAAAAACTGTTGCGAAGAGCCCCGGTAGGTAAAAAGCGGAGCTTCGATGAGGAACCCCAAGTCATCGCCGAGGAGCTCAAGGACAACAAAAAACTGTTGCGAAGAGCCCCGGTAGGTAAAAAACGGAGCTTCGGTGAGGAGCCCCAAGTCATCGCCGAGGAGCTCAAGGGCAACAAAAAACTGTTGCGAAGAGCCCCGGTAGGTAAAAAGCGGAGCTTCAGTGAGGAGCACCAAAGCATCGCCGAGGATCTCAAGGGCAACAAATGGTTGCGAAGAGCCCCGGCAGATAAAAAGCGGAGAATCAGTGAGGAGCCCCTAGGCATCGTCGAGCGGCTCAAAGGCAAAGTACCACCGTTACTCAAGAAATCGACTGTAGTCATATACCAGCGATGGAACAGATTAAGGTGGAAGGAATATTGCGTCTTTCCAAACATCCCGATCTGCCACGTCAAAGGCTACCCACCACACCTCCAACGTCACTACGGAAATATTGACCACCGAAATCATCGTGGGAGCCTTCATTCTATTCAGGCGAACTGGCCAGGTGACATCTAATCTTTGCCTGCCACACTCTCTCTACACGTCTTGCTTGGTGGTCTGAATAATTTTGTAATTATAACTACAAGCTAGAACAAAAATAATAATTATAAAGTTAAGTACAAAACCTATATTTAAAACCTTTAAATAAGGCCAGAATGCTCAATCTTATAAATTGTAAGCTTATATAATTTCTCTAGAGCCTGGTCGCTATATCATTGTTTTTGAAAGGTAAACCTTTCAACAGGGCCAGGATGTTTAATCTTATATTGTAAAATATAAACTATACATTTAAGACCAATGTAAATTCTGGTTTTAGATTAGTAATAATTCCCATAGACCTAAGTAAATTCAGTCCTCCGCAGATACGGAGTCTTCACACCATGTGCATATGATAAGAAAGAGTTATCGTATGCACGTAACCTAAACAAATAGAGCCCTCCGCAGATACGGAGTATTTCGCACCAGCTGCATATGATAAGAAGTAGTTATCATATGTAGCGCCTAAACCAATATCCCTAATTGTATCCTTAGATATAGATTGAAATATGTTAGATATAAGAATTTTAGTTTTCAATAAACCTGCCGAGTCTCTCGGCAGTCAGTCCTAAAAACAATCCCAACTTGTTCACTTCATTCGCCGCGTCGTGTTCCGAGCTCTCTGTTCATTTTGGTGACCCCGACGTGATGTTCTCGCGAGTTCTTTTTAAAGTTTAAGAATAACGCGAGTTCGTGTGTTTAAAAAAAAAAAAAGCACGCGCTCTTAAATTATAATTTTAATATAAATTATAAGAGAAATAAAAAAAAGATGGCAATGGAGCAACTAAAGAAGACGGTAGCGGCTGAGAACAATTGGACGGACTCAATAAGCAAGGGGAGCCTCAAAAAGGAGTTCCAAATTATCACCGAGGTACAAAGAGCCCCGGTGAACAAAACGTGGAGCTTTGAGGATTCTCCAACCATCACCGAGGAGCTCGAAGACATCAAAAAAATGTTGCAAGGAGCCCCGGTGGAAAAAATGAGGAGATTTGAGAATCCCACAACCATCAGCGATGAGGTCAGAGACAACAATTGGTTGCAAAGAGACCCGATAGCTACAAAAACATTGCCGTACTATGAAGAAAAGTACGGCTTAAATAAAAATACACACACGTTACCCATCAGCATGGATCTTAACGGTAGTGCTGAGGGATACGTAGAAAATTATCCTAACTGCTCTGGTGAGAAACAAGACCTACCAAGGGCACGTGTTATTGCCGTAAGATTTAGCATAAAGTTACGCGTGTTTCAGTTTGCCTTGGATGAAGTCAAGACTGGCGAGATATCAATCACTGATATAGAGCCAAATGAAAAGGCTTGCATAGATTTCATGGTCAATAATTATGAATTTTTCGAAGACGATGAGTTGATTGATCGCTTCGGGGAACTTCACTACGAATTTATCAAGCTGCGGAATAAAAGCGTTGCCGAGGAGCTCAAAACCAACAAAAAACTGTTGCAAAGAGCCCCGGTGGAAAATATGCTGAGCTGCAGTGAGGATCCCCCAATAATCGCCGAGGAGCTCAAAGACAACAAAAAACTGTTGCGAAGAGCCCCGGTAGGAGAAAAGCGGAGCTTCAGGGAGGAGCCCCAAGTCATCGCCGAGGAGCTCAAAGACAACAAAAAACTGTTGCGAAGAGCCCCGCTAGGAGAAAAGCGGAGCTTCAGGGAGGAGCCCCAAGTCATCGCCGAGGAGCTCAAAGACAACAAAAAACTGTTGCGAAGAGTCCCGGTAAGTAAAAAGCGGAGCTTCGGTGAGGAGCCACAAGTCATCGCCGAGGAGCTCAAAGACAACAAAAAACTGTTGCGAAGAGCCCCGGTAGAAGAAAAGCGGAGCTTCAGGGAGGAGCCCCAAGTCATCGCCGAGGAGCTCAAGGACAACAAAAAACTGTTGCGAAGAGCCCCGGTAGGAGAAAAGCGGAGCTTCAGGGAGGAGCCCCAAGTCATCGCCGAGGAACTCAAGGACAACAAAAAACTGTTGCGAAGAGCCCCGGTAGGTAAAAAGCGGAGCTTCGATGAGGAACCCCAAGTCATCGCCGAGGAGCTCAAGGACAACAAAAAACTGTTGCGAAGAGCCCCGGTAGGTAAAAAACGGAGCTTCGGTGAGGAGCCCCAAGTCATCGCCGAGGAGCTCAAGGGCAACAAAAAACTGTTGCGAAGAGCCCCGGTAGGTAAAAAGCGGAGCTTCAGTGAGGAGCACCAAAGCATCGCCGAGGATCTCAAGGGCAACAAATGGTTGCGAAGAGCCCCGGCAGATAAAAAGCGGAGAATCAGTGAGGAGCCCCTAGGCATCGTCGAGCGGCTCAAAGGCAAAGTACCACCGTTACTCAAGAAATCGACTGTAGTCATATACCAGCGATGGAACAGATTAAGGTGGAAGGAATATTGCGTCTTTCCAAACATCCCGATCTGCCACGTCAAAGGCTACCCACTACACCTCCAACGTCACTACGGAAATATTGCCCACCGAAATCATCGTGGGAGCCTTCATTCTATTCAGGCGAACTGGCCAGGTGACATCTAATCTTTGCCTGCCACACTCTCTCTACACGTCTTGCTTGGTGGTCTGAATAATTTTGTAATTATAACTACAAGCTAGAACAAAAATAATAATTATAAAGTTAAGTACAAAACCTATATTTAAAACCTTTAAATAAGGCCAGAATGCTCAATCTTATAAATTGTAAGCTTATATAATTTCTCTAGAGCCTGGTCGCTATATCATTGTTTTTGAAAGGTAAACCTTTCAACAGGGCCAGGATGTTTAATCTTATATTGTAAGATATAAACTATACATTTAAGACCAATGTAAATTCTGGTTTTAGATTAGTAATAATTCCCATAGACCTAAGTAAATTCAGTCCTCCGCAGATACGGAGTCTTCACACCATGTGCATATGATAAGAAAGAGTTATCGTATGCACGTAACCTAAACAAATAGAGCCCTCCGCAGATACGGAGTATTTCGCACCAGCTGCATATGATAAGAAGTAGTTATCATATGTAGCGCCTAAACCAATATCCCTAATTGTATCCTTAGATATAGATTGAAATATGTTAGATATAAGAATTTTAGTTTTCAATAAACCTGCCGAGTCTCTCGGCAGTCAGTCCTAAAAACAATCCCAACTTGTTCACTTCATTCGCCGCGTCGTGTTCCGAGCTCTCTGTTCAATATCATATAGTTGCCATAGGAACGATCGGTTAAAAATCAACATTTAACAAATTTTGAAAAAAATCTGTCGGCTTACACAGGGCACTGCAAGGGTATCCAAACTTTGGCGCGCCAAAGTTAGCTTGCGCTATATTTTTATATTATTTTCATGGACTATTTTCCCCGACCGTGTTATAATAGTCGTATTCCTATTCTCTGCTACTATTTCTTTTTTGTATCTTGGCGAAGTTTTCGAGCCCAATCTTTGATTGATCTTGACATAAACTTCGTCTCCTATCTTGTATGACTTGGGTATGGTTCTGTCTTTATTGTTGTAGTTGAGGTCTGAGATTTGTGTTCCCTGTATTTTGTTTCTAATCTCTTCTCTTTTCTCTTCTATTGCTACTGGCTCGTTGGGTATATTGCTTCTAAAAAATATGTCTATGGGTTTTTCTTTTGTTACTGAATGTATTGATTGATTGTACTCCTTAACCGCTTTGAATAATAGGTCTGTGAATGTAAGTTCCTCATAGTCTTTTTTGAGACATCTTAAAATTTCGGTCAAGGTGGAGTGAAATCGTTCCACTTGGCCATTACTGGTTGAGGAATACGGACGGGTCGTATAGACGGATATATTGAATTGATTTTCTAGCATGAACTTAATGGCTGCTGAATTTAATGCTCTTTCGTTGTCCATTACCAACATTTTAGGCATTCCGAATGCTATTAACATATCTCTTAATGGGATCATTATATCGTCGGAGGCCCTAGATTTCAGAATTTTAACTTGGGCGTACTTGGAAAATTTGTCAATACCCGTTAAAACGTTTAGTTTTTCTGTTATGTAAATGTCGATGTGGATCAGTTGTCCGGGGTATTGTGGGATGGGCGATGCTTGGATGGTACCATTCTGTGGGTGCCTGTCGTATTTTGACTCTTTGCATGTTAAGCATGTTTTAGCTATTGCGTTAACTTTTTTTTTGCATTTGGGGGAAAAAGAACTTTTTTAGGATTTGTTCTTTGTTTTCTTTGGCGTTACGGTGCGCTCTTTTATGTTCTGAGGCGATTATGCCGTTTTGTTCGCTTTCTGAAGTGACGTCTTCTACTTTACTTTGTGCAAATCTTATTTTGTATGAAGAAAAGTGGAGTGGGTAAATATTTTGGATTTTCCCCATAATATTTTTTCTTTTCAACTTGGTAAAAGCTTCGATTGCTTCTTTGTTTAGGTGAATTTTGATTCTATCTGATACTTTTGTCGACACCTTCTCCTCTGAGAAGTGTGGTAAGAGGCTTTGCTAATTTAGCGTAGTCTCTTATGAATCGTCGATAGTATCCGGACAGGCCTAAGAAGGATCTCAGTTCTTTAAGAGATGTGGGTGTGGGAAAATTGGCAATTGCCTTTACTTTTTCTGAGTTAGTCTTGACGCCGTTTTCAGATATTGTAAAGCCCAAGAAATTTACCTCCTTTTTAAAGAACTCGCACTTATCCATTTGAACTTTCATGTTAGCGTTCTGTAATGTTGCGAATACCTGTCCTAAATGATGGGCATGCTCTCTTTCTGATTTACTGAAAATGATGTTGTCGTCTATGTAGACGTAACAAATTTTCCCAATATGATCTCTGAAAATGTCATCCAAGGCTCTTTGAAAGATAGATGGTGAATTTTTGAGACCGAAGGGTAGTCGAGTAAATTCGTACTTCCTTCCGTTGACGGCAAATGCTGTTTTTTCGGCATCCTCTTCTCTTAGCAAGATTTGATGAAATCCGCTTTTCAGATCGAGTTCCGCGAAAAACTTGTTGTCCCCTAATTGGGCAATAATTTCTCCTATTTCGGGCATGGGATAACTAATAACTGTTCAACGAGAACAGTTGATACTCGAGAGTCTTTAGGTCTCGCTTATCGGCATAATGTTCTGTTAAACATTTTGAAATGGCTTTCTAATTCATTGGGGTGTTGTAGGATTCCAACACTGTTTCTGCTTCGCCAACTATCTTTGTTCGTATAGCCAGAGTAAGCAGGTAGTACTTATGCGTACGTTCCTGACCTACGAACATGGCCATGATTCTATCTATGTTTTTTTCCAAGATCCGAAAGAAATTCGGTCTCCTGAGAACTCCCTGATTAAACGTGTTACGTCCGGTAATTTCTCTAATTCTGAGCCTAGGGGAGGCGCTACGTATGGGATGTCTCCAAGCTGTTCTTCCCCTTCTGCCCCTAATACTCTTCGGATTAGTTCGCCTCCTTGGAGCGTGTCCTTAATCATGTTCTCGATCACGTTCCTAAGTTCAAGTGTTACTATTCGTGTGCTAGTTGCCGGTTGGTTAACTCTCGGACGACTGGGTCCTGCTGGACCTAGTCCCATACCTGCCATTGCTTCTGATAAATCGTCTTGCATTTCTTTAGGTTCTGCTGTTTGCATTAAGTTGGAACAGTCGAGCGGAAAGGTACTAATGACACGAAAAAAGTTTTGGATGTAGGTGAGGCAAGGTAGATGGGTGGACTTATGAGGCTTAATGGAACTTTTATTTTTTATTTTTTTTATTGTACTAGACCCAGTAGCTGGGCCGTCCCTTCTATCCTGGAGGGTCCCGTGGGAATCGCAGAATTGGGTTGAGTTATACTACAGTTCGCAGTTTTTTTTTGTTTGTTATAGTTTATGTTTTGTTATCACTTGTTTGATTTAATTTTTTTTTTTTTTTTTTGATGACGCGTAGGATTTGTTTCTTATATTAAATGTTTTTTTCCCTAGACCTTAATTAAATTTATCTGTATTTGGTTTTCTTAACAGGAGATATTTAGATTTTTTTTCTTAATTTTTTTTTAACTTAACTTTGGTTTATTAAAAAATAGTGAACTTAGATTTTCTATCAATTAGCTTTGATTTGGTTTTTATGTTTTTGTTATAAAATAATTTTTCTTTACTTAAATTGATTTGTAGTGTTTCTTCTTTTATGTCTTAATCACTAATTAAGCTTACAGTAAAAAATATATCCGGTGAATCACCCACGCTGGTCTGGTTCTCTGGAATGACTCCTTTTTATCCTATGGCAGAGCGACAACGGACTACTCAGGTTCCTCGGCGACACTTCGTACGTGATATCCTGCGGGCGGGCACTACAGGAACGTCAGCGGCAATATTAGGCCCGATCGTTTTTTCGCGGCGCCGTTTTTCTTTTGGATTCGGCACTATTACTCGCGGTTGTTAACTAGTGGCTTCTTAAGGCACTTTCACGATAACAACATTAGCTACTTGAGGTAATTACAAGTCGCGATGATCGGGTCCCTGCTCGGGCGCCAATTAATTCGTTTTAGGTTTTAGATTGTAAAAATTATAGCCAACAGGCCTTTATTACATTCGAATTAGAACTAACTTAAACAATCAAAAGTAATTATTAAAGAAGCTTCTGCCGCTGCCGTTGTCGCTGCTGCCGTTGCATATTTAGGTGTCGGGTGTCCAGTACTTGGTCCCACGGTGGAGCCTTAAGTAAGGCGCTGACCGTCGTTCCCACAATATTTGTTTATTCGGTTTTTATGCTGACCTAGTACCCTTGGCAATGGTTATGTGGCTGCGCGGCTAAGTTCTGGTCATTGGACTCTTCCCTGATTCTGGCGCGTGTTGGTTTTGGTGCATTCCGGTGCATTAGTACCGGGCATCAACCGACTATTGCATTCTCTTACTCCCTATACAAGAGCAATTCCAAATAGTTTGGGATTCGTAGGTGGTACTCATATTGTAAGAGTATCAACGCTACGACACCAACGTTTGATGGCTTGCAGGTGGTTTTGGTTTAAGCTGATAAGCATCAGCGGTAAACGGGATGAGGCCTAAAAAAGGAATTTAGAAATTTGGGAAGCGTGGACCTAGGGCAAAGTAAGGTATTTTAGTCTGAAATAAGCGATCGATTGTGACAGACGTAATAAATAAGAATCATTCAAATTTCTCCAATTGTCTCCAATTATTAATCCACGTGGTACCAATCACACGTGCGGGACTTCATGGGACAACTGGCCTAATCTCTGTCGAGCTTTGACCAGCAACGCACATCATAGCCGCAGGCCTTCGCCGCTTGTGCCAAAGGGTGCAACCGAGACTACGGTGCACTTCATCCAAAAGCCACGCCAACTAAAGAAGATAACTGGATATAACTGGCGCCCAACAAAGTCTACGACCCCGACTAGTTGCTGTACCAAACTCGCAGCCACGACACTAAAAACAGGCAACTTATTAAATCATTGTCACACCAGAGTGGACTGCTCAGGGCAGCGAAGACGAGTAACGCTGAATAAAGAACAAAAGCAGACGGGCGAATAAACTAATGTGAATAAAATAGAGAACATGTAAGTGGAAGTTTTTTTCAAGATCGCCCAACTTTAACTGCAAATTAAAAAGTGAAGTAAAAAACGGCAAAAACTAAGTGAGAAACGTAATAGATTGATTTCAAATTTTCGTTCTAAATTAGTAAAAGAAATAAGAAGGTTAATTTAGTGAAAATTTTGAATCGAGCTTCTTGTTGTGTTATTCTATTCTCCTTATTGCTACATTCGTGCAATGATACCTAATTAGAGGTCGACAGGTACATAAAGTGGTCTGCGAGTATTTTCGTTTTGCTTTGATTTGCTTCACACCTTTTTTTTTTTTTCTCTTGTCGCATTTCTGCGTTTGGTTGATTTGTGTTCCCTTTTGACTATCATCCATATTGATACTCTAACTTTATGTCTGGATCTGAGGCCGACGACTTAATTGAGCGTTTTAACCAACTTGTGCTAAATAAGAAAACATCTGATCGTGAGCAACTAACAGCCAGTACAATGGATCCGCAACAGGTACAGGCTGTCATAAGCGCCGCGGTCACGGCTGCACTGAAGGCGCAGAAAGAAGACTTTGAAATTAAGTTAAAGCAGGCAACAGACCAGTTTAAGGCGATAACATTGTCGGTCCCCGAGGTAGTAGTGTACGAGCCAGTAAAGATTGTGAGTGGGGTGGAATGTAATGAAGGCCTAGATGCCGTAAAGTAACTGCCAGATTTTCTCGGCTCAGATGAAGAATATGTCTCATGGCGGCAAGCGGCACTAGCTGCGTATGAAACATTCAGGCCTTATGACGGCAGTTCAAAGCATCACCAAGCCGTTTTAATAATTTGCAATCGTATTAAAGGGGCTGCGAACCGTGCGTTGTCTTCCTTTAATACAGTTTTCAATTTTTATGCGATCATTAGCCGACTTGACTTCACATATTCAGACAAGCGTCCCTTGCACCTTCTTGAAAGAGAACTGTCTATCCTTAGACAGGGCTCAATGTCCATAGTGTAGTTTTACGAGGAGGTTGAGAAAAACTAACGCTTATTGGTAATAAAACGACTATGACGCATGAACCCTATCAGGCTATCCTTATGAATGACACACATAGGGCAAATGCTTTGCGCGTTTTTATTTCTGGCCTAAAGAAAAACCTCACAGACATATTATTTGCGACTCAACCTAAAGATTTGCCATCGGCACTTGCACGTGACCCTGTTGAAAAAAAGGATGTAGATTCGTCGTCTTCACGGTATAGGCAGCCTACCAACTTCCAGCAGCAACAAAGCCAACAATCGCCTGCTCAGGGCCACGCTATACCTCAAACGTCTGGAAGTAGTAGACAACAGGGTAACTATAAGAGGGTTGTGAGTTCGCAGAGGGTGTCGGATCAGAGGCGCCAGAGAGTCAACCATTTGTAACAAGAAGACCAGTCAGACGAACAGTACAATGAGGCAGCCGAGGCCGCTGCGGCCGATATAGATGCTGGCCAGGAGACTAACTATGAGGATGACGACGTTAACTTTTTAGCGGAGCGTCCCTGCTTCCGTTCGTACAACGGACAGTTGCAGGGAAACTAAGAAAATTTTTGATAGATACAGGGGCAGCAAAAAGCTATATCAAAGACAGTATAGAAATGCCAACTCCGGTCCCTGTGCAGTCTCCTTTCAATGTTCAATCTATTCATGGCTGTCATAAAATAAAGAAGAAGTGCTACCTAAATATCTTTGGTGTAAGTAGCCCATTTTTCCTTCTACCCGGACTTTCTATTGTTGATGGCATAATAGGATTTGACCTACTAGCACAGGTAGGAAGGTAGGAGCATACATTGATCTTGAAAGAAAGGCTATAATCGTCAATGGGTGTGTTGAGGTACTACAGTTTCACAGTTGCGCGCAGGTTAATTTCACAGATATTAATGACATAGTTGTGCCACCTGAAGTACAGACGGAGTTTAGGCAAATGATGTCTTCAAATTTAAATGCTTTTGCAGACCCGAATAAACTGCTGCCCTTTAACACAAAAGTGGTGGCAAATATCCGGACAGAGGATAATGATCCAGTTTATTCAAAAATGTATCCTTTCCCCATGGGAGCTTCAGATATCGTAAGCAAAGAAATCAAAGATCTGCTCAAAAACGGTATTATTCGACCATCAAGTTCTCCCTATAATAACCCTATATGGGTTGTAGGAAAAAAGGGTACCGATGAATCGGGGTCGCCTAATAAAAGATTGGTTGTTGATTTTAGGAAGTTAAATTCGAAAACTATTGCCGACAAATATCCGATGCCGAGTATTTCTATGATACTTTCAAACCTGGGAAAGGCAAGCTATTTCACCACCCTCGACCTTAAGTCTGGGTATCACCAGATTAATCTCGCGGGAAGTGATCGAGAGAAGACATCTTTTTCGATAAATAGCGAAAAATACGAGTTTTGCCGTCTACCATTTGGCCTAAAGAACGCTTCCAGCATTTTCCAAAGAGCAATAGATGACGTCCTTCGAGAAAGAATTGGTCATTCCTGCTACGTTTACGTAGACGACATCATCGTTTTTTCAAAAACAAAAGAGGAGCATGTTTTTCATGTTGGCGAGGTACTTAACAGATTGAACGACGCTAACATGAGGGTGTCAAGACAAAAATCTCAATTTTTTATGGAAAGTGTGGAGTTTCTCGGCCTTGATGTCTCAACTGAAGGTATCAGAACGAGCTTAGATAAAGTGAGGGCCATTAAAGAATTCAAAAAGCCCAGTAACGTTTATGAGCTGAGGTCATTCTTTGGCCTTGCTAGCTACTACTGATGTTTCATCAAGGATTTCGCAACGATAGCGAGACCCTTGACTAATATCCTAAAAGGAGAAGCTGGTAAAGTTAGCAAGTATCGATCAAAGAATATGTCTGTTGATTTCGATGAAGCCCAACTCAATGCATTTGACAGACTTAGGAGTATTCTTGCCTCAGAAGACGTAATTTTACACTACCCAGATTTTTCACGACCATTTGACCTGACAACAGACGCTTCTTCTACGGGTATAGGTGCGGTCTTATCGCAAAATAAAAGACCGATAACCATGATTTCGAGAACGCTGAAGGACAGGGAAATTAACTACGCCACGAATGAGAGAGAGCTTTTGGCGATTGTATGGGCCTTGGACACCCTACGTCATTACCTTTACGGAAAAAATGACATCAACATCTACACTGACCATCCGCCTCTCACATTTGCGGTCTCCGATAAAAACCCGCACTCTAAGATTAAGCGCTGGAAAGTGCGCATCGAGGAGAGCGGCGCTAAGGTTCTGTATAAGCCAGGAAAGGACAACTACGTAGCGGACGCCTTGTCGCGCCTGAACGTTAATGCTTTACAGGATGCGCCAGAGTCAGATGCCGCGACGATACACAGCGAAGCGTCGTTGACTCATGTTATCGAATCTACTGACAAGCCGGTCAACTGCTTTCAAAACCAGATATTTCTGGAAGAAGCAACTACCTCTAATCACAGGATATTTATACTGTTCGGGTCAAAGACACGGCACCTTATCACGTTTAGCAGTAGGGAGGGTTTGCTAGATTTGGTAAAGAATGTTGTAACTCCTAACGTGGTAAATGCGATACACTGCGAGCTGCCAATTTTGGCCCATATTCAAGATAAATTGGTTAAGCTATTCCCCGCTTCTGAAACGATCCGATCCTTGCTAAAAGGTCAATACGGCATAGATATGGTTAACGCTCCTCCGTTGCATAGCACTTCAAACGGTCTGGTGGAGAGGTTTCATAGCACTCTATTAGAGATTACCAGATGCTTGAAGCTGCAACGGAAGATAGATGATGTTGTTCAGTTATTTCTCCAGGCAACTATAGAATATAATAAAACGTTTCACTCGGTAACGAAGAGAAAACCAATTGAGGTTGTCTATGCGAGCGCAGACCTTGCTCCGGACATAGTTGGGAAACTAACGAAGGCACAGCAGGAGCAGCTGAGTCGAAATAATCCGGCTCGGCAAAATAGGGTGTTTGAAGTAGGGGATACGGTTCTGGTAAAATCCAACAGACGCTTGGGAGACAAGCTTACCCCACTATACGTAGAAAACACAGTTGATGCCGATCTGGGAACCACCGTTCTAATAAAAGGGAGGATGGTTCATAAGGACAATATCAGATAGAACTCTTTCCACTTCACTGACTTCTATTTCTTTTTCTATCCTTAGGAACTTCTCCATACTTTTTCGATTTTTCACTCAAGCGGCATTGTCAATAAACTTAGTGATTGCCATAGCAGTTGTAAAATAAACACAAAAATCATAATTAATTTAAGCAAATTTGTGGCGAGTCTGAAGAAAACTTCTACGAACATCACTGTAGCTCAGCTACTTGATGTGGCTAAAATGAATGTAATATACTCTATACTTTGTATCAAAACCTGAACATATAAGAATTTCCTGGTCCATGCAGCTAGACAGTTTTGGTAGAAGGCATCACAGTCGGCGCTTCCTTAAAAAATGGCTCACCTGCTGCATCATTTTGTAAAAGACGTGAAACCGAGCGGCGCAGAATTCAATACAGCAAGAAAAGCGCGTTCAAGGTCACTCACGATCGAGTCGTCTACGCCAATGGCACAAAGTGGCTCACTTGAGGAAGGCTCCACAACCTGCGTCGCTGACCTGGCTCAACGTAACACGCTACCACTCATTGTTAGGATTACCTTTCCGTCAAAGATTCAAAGAATTTGTGGAAATCTCTTGTTGGCTGGCACTCCTGTGGAAATAAGTCCTATCCAATATGAACATGGCCGGGATGTCCATATTTAAAGGAGGGAGTAGTTAACGATAGTCGACCGACTATTGCATTCTCTTACTCCCTATACAAGAGCAATTCCAAATAGTTTGGGATTCGTAGGTGGTACTCATATTGTAAGAGTATCAACGCTACGACACCAACGTTTGATGGCTTGCAGGTGGTTTTGGTTTAAGCTGATAAGCATCAGCGGTAAACGGGATGAGGCCTAAAAAAGGAATTTAGAAATTTGGGAAGCGTGGACCTAGGGCAAAGTAAGGTATTTTAGTCTGAAATAAGCGATCGATTGTGACAGACGTAATAAATAAGAATCATTCAAATTTCTCCAATTGTCTCCAATTATTAATCCACGTGGTACCAATCACACGTGCGGGACTTCATGGGACAACTGGCCTAATCTCTGTCGAGCTTTGACCAGCAACGCACATCATAGCCGCAGGCCTTCGCCGCTTGTGCCAAAGGGTGCAACCGAGACTACGGTGCACTTCATCCAAAAGCCACGCCAACTAAAGAAGATAACTGGATATAACTGGCGCCCAACAAAGTCTACGACCCCGACTAGTTGCTGTACCAAACTCGCAGCCACGACACTAAAAACAGGCAACTTATTAAATCATTGTCACACCAGAGTGGACTGCTCAGGGCAGCGAAGACGAGTAACGCTGAATAAAGAACAAAAGCAGACGGGCGAATAAACTAATGTGAATAAAATAGAGAACATGTAAGTGGAAGTTTTTTTCAAGATCGCCCAACTTTAACTGCAAATTAAAAAGTGAAGTAAAAAACGGCAAAAACTAAGTGAGAAACGTAATAGATTGATTTCAAATTTTCGTTCTAAATTAGTAAAAGAAATAAGAAGGTTAATTTAGTGAAAATTTTGAATCGAGCTTCTTGTTGTGTTATTCTATTCTCCTTATTGCTACATTCGTGCAATGATACCTAATTAGAGGTCGACAGGTACATAAAGTGGTCTGCGAGTATTTTCGTTTTGCTTTGATTTGCTTCACACCTTTTTTTTTTTTTCTCTTGTCGCATTTCTGCGTTTGGTTGATTTGTGTTCCCTTTTGACTATCATCCATATTGATACTCTAACTTTATGTCTGGATCTGAGGCCGACGACTTAATTGAGCGTTTTAACCAACTTGTGCTAAATAAGAAAACATCTGATCGTGAGCAACTAACAGCCAGTACAATGGATCCGCAACAGGTACAGGCTGTCATAAGCGCCGCGGTCACGGCTGCACTGAAGGCGCAGAAAGAAGACTTTGAAATTAAGTTAAAGCAGGCAACAGACCTGTTTAAGGCGATAACATTGTCGGTCCCCGAGGTAGTAGTGTACGAGCCAGTAAAGATTGTGAGTGGGGTGGAATGTAATGAAGGCCTAGATGCCGTAAAGTAACTGCCAGATTTTCTCGGCTCAGATGAAGAATATGTCTCATGGCGGCAAGCGGCACTAGCTGCGTATGAAACATTCAGGCCTTATGACGGCAGTTCAAAGCATCACCAAGCCGTTTTAATAATTCGCAATCGTATTAAAGGGGCTGCCAACCGTGCGTTGTCTTCCTTTAATACAGTTTTCAATTTTTATGCGATCATTAGCCGACTTGACTTCACATATCCAGACAAGCGACCCTTGCACCTTCTTGAAAGAGAACTGTCTATCCTTAGACAGGGCTCAATGTCCATAGTGTAGTTTTACGAGGAGGTTGAGAAAAACTAACGCTTATTGGTAATAAAACGACTATGACGCATGAACCCTATCAGGCTATCCTTATGAATGACACACATAGGGCAAATGCTTTGCGCGTTTTTATTTCTGGCCTAAAGAAAAACCTCACAGACATATTATTTGCGACTCAACCTAAAGATTTGCCATCGGCACTTGCACGTGACCCTGTTGAAAAAAAGGATGTAGATTCGTCGTCTTCACGGTATAGGCAGCCTACCAACTTCCAGCAGCAACAAAGCCAACAATCGCCTGCTTAGGGCCACGCTATACCTCAAACGTCTGGAAGTAGTAGACAACAGGGTAACTATAAGAGGGTTGCGAGTTCGCAGAGGGTGTCGGATCGGAGGCGCCAGAGAGTCAACCATTTGTCACAAGAAGACCAGTCAGACGAACAGTACAATGAGGCAGCCGAGGACGCTGCGGCCGATATAGATGCTGGCCAGGAGACTAACTATGAGGATGACGACGTTAACTTTTTAGCGGAGCGTCCCTGCTTCCGTTCGTACAACGGACAGTTGCAGGGAAACTAAGAAAATTTTTGATAGATACAGGGGCAGCAAAAAGCTATATCAAAGACAGTATAGAAATGCCAACTCCGGTCCCTGTGCAGTCTCCTTTCAATGTTCAATCTATTCATGGCTGTCATAAAATAAAGAAGAAGTGCTACCTAAATATCTTTGGTGTAAGTAGCCCATTTTTCCTTCTACCCGGACTTTCTATTGTTGATGGCATAATAGGATTTGACCTACTAGCACAGGTAGGAAGGTAGGAGCATACATTGATCTTGAAAGAAAGGCTATAATCGTCAATGGGTGTGTTGAGGCACTACAGTTTCACAGTTGCGCGCAGGTTAATTTCACAGATATTAATGACATAGTTGTGCCACCTGAAGTACAGACGGAGTTTAGGCAAATGATGTCTTCAAATTTAAATGCTTTTGCAGACCCGAATAAACTGCTGCCCTTTAACACAAAAGTGGTGGCAAATATCCGGACAGAGGATAATGATCCAGTTTATTCAAAAATGTATCCTTTCCCCATGGGAGCTTCAGATATCGTAAGCAAAGAAATCAAAGATCTGCTCAAAAACGGTATTATTCGACCATCAAGTTCTCCCTATAATAACCCTATATGGGTTGTAGGAAAAAAGGGTACCGATGAATCGGGGTCGCCTAATAAAAGATTGGTTGTTGATTTTAGGAAGTTAAATTCGAAAACTATTGCCGACAAATATCCGATGCCGAGTATTTCTATGATACTTTCAAACCTGGGAAAGGCAAGCTATTTCACCACCCTCGACCTTAAGTCTGGGTATCACCAGATTAATCTCGCGGGAAGTGATCGAGAGAAGACATCTTTTTCGATAAATAGCGAAAAATACGAGTTTTGCCGTCTACCATTTGGCCTAAAGAACGCTTCCAGCATTTTCCAAAGAGCAATAGATGACGTCCTTCGAGAAAGAATTGGTCATTCCTGCTACGTTTACGTAGACGACATCATCGTTTTTTCAAAAACAAAAGGGGAGCATGTTTTTCATGTTGGCGAGGTACTTAACAGATTGAACGACGCTAACATGAGGGTGTCAAGACAAAAATCTCAATTTTTTATGGAAAATGTGGAGTTTCTCGGCTTTGATGTCTCAACTGAAGGTATCAGAACGAGCTTAGAAAAAGTGAGGGCCATTAAAGAATTCAAAAAGCCCAGTAACGTTTATGAGCTGAGGTCATTCTTTGGCCTTGCTAGCTACTACTGATGTTTCATCAAGGATTTCGCAACGATAGCGAGACCCTTGACTAATATCCTAAAAGGAGAAGCTGGTAAAGCTGTCTGTTGATTTCGATGAAGCCCAACTCAATGCGTTTGACAGACTTAGGAGTATTCTTGCCTCAGAAGACGTAATTTTACACTACCCAGATTTTTCACGACCATTTGACCTGACAACAGACGCTTCTTCTACGGGTATAGGTGCGGTCTTATCGCAAAATAAAAGACCGATAACCATGATTTCGAGAACGCTGAAGGACAGGGAAATTAACTACGCCACGAATGAGAGAGAGCTTTTGGCGATTGTATGGGCCTTGGACACCCTACGTCATTACCTTTACGGAAAAAATGACATCAACATCTACACTGACCATCCGCCTCTCACATTTGCGGTCTCCGATAAAAACCCGCACTCTAAGATTAAGCGCTGGAAAGTGCGCATCGAGGAGAGCGGCGCTAAGGTTCTGTATAAGCCAGGAAAGGACAACTACGTAGCGGACGCCTTGTCGCGCCTGAACGTTAATGCTTTACAGGATGCGCCAGAGTCAGATGCCGCGACGATACACAGCGAAGCGTCGTTGACTCATGTTATCGAATCTACTGACAAGCCGGTCAACTGCTTTCAAAACCAGATATTTCTGGAAGAAGCAACTACCTCTAATCACAGGATATTTATACTGTTCGGGTCAAAGACACGGCACCTTATCACGTTTAGCAGTAGGGAGGGTTTGCTAGATTTGGTAAAGAATGTTGTAACTCCTAACGTGGTAAATGCGATACACTGCGAGCTGCCAATTTTGGCCCATATTCAAGATAAATTGGTTAAGCTATTCCCCGCTTCTGAAACGATCCGATCCTTGCTAAAAGGTCAATACGGCATAGATATGGTTAACGCTCCTCCGTTGCATAGCACTTCAAACGGTCTGGTGGAGAGGTTTCATAGCACTCTATTAGAGATTACCAGATGCTTGAAGCTGCAACGGAAGATAGATGATGTTGTTCAGTTATTTCTCCAGGCAACTATAGAATATAATAAAACGTTTCACTCGGTAACGAAGAGAAAACCAATTGAGGTTGTCTATGCGAGCGCAGACCTTGCTCCGGACATAGTTGGGAAACTAACGAAGGCACAGCAGGAGCAGCTGAGTCGAAATAATCCGGCTCGGCAAAATAGGGTGTTTGAAGTAGGGGATACGGTTCTGGTAAAATCCAACAGACGCTTGGGAGACAAGCTTACCCCACTATACGTAGAAAACACAGTTGATGCCGATCTGGGAACCACCGTTCTAATAAAAGGGAGGATGGTTCATAAGGACAATATCAGATAGAACTCTTTCCACTTCACTGACATCTATTTCTTTTTCTATCCTTAGGAACTTCTCCATACTTTTTCGATTTTTCACTCAAGCGGCATTGTCAATAAACTTAGTGATTGCCATAGCAGTTGTAAAATAAACACAAAAATCATAATTAATTTAAGCAAATTTGTGGCGAGTCTGAAGAAAACTTCTACGAACATCACTGTAGCTCAGCTACTTGATGTGGCTAAAATGAATGTAATATACTCTATACTTTGTATCAAAACCTGAACATATAAGAATTTCCTGGTCCATGCAGCTAGACAGTTTTGGTAGAAGGCATCACAGTCGGCGCTTCCTTAAAAAATGGCTCACCTGCTGCATCATTTTGTAAAAGACGTGAAACCTGCACCAAAAACCTCCACCCGGCAAATTGTGACACCGAGCGGCGCAGAATTCAATACAGCAAGAAAAGCGCGTTCAAGGTCACTCACGATCGAGTCGTCTACGCCAATGGCACAAAGTGGCTCACTTGAGGAAGGCTCCACAACCTGCGTCGCTGACCTGGCTCAACGTAACACGCTACCACTCATTGTTA
Organism: Drosophila neotestacea; assembly: GCA_035044365.1. NCBI lineage: Eukaryota > Metazoa > Arthropoda > Insecta > Diptera > Drosophilidae > Drosophila > Drosophila neotestacea. The sequence goes on from JAWNMD010000864.1 coordinate 94,578, forward strand.
GGATTACCTTTCCGTCAAAGATTCAAAGAATTTGTGGAAATCTCTTGTTGGCTGGCACTCCTGTGGAAATAAGTCCTATCCAATATGAACATGGCCGGGATGTCCATATTTAAAGGAGGGAGTAGTTAACGATAGTCGACCGACTATTGCATTCTCTTACTCCCTATACAAGAGCAATTCCAAATAGTTTGGGATTCGTAGGTGGTACTCATATTGTAAGAGTATCAACGCTACGACACCAACGTTTGATGGCTTGCAGGTGGTTTTGGTTTAAGCTGATAAGCATCAGCGGTAAACGGGATGAGGCCTAAAAAAGGAATTTAGAACTTTGGGAAGCGTGGACCTAGGGCAAAGTAAGGTATTTTAGTCTGAAATAAGCGATCGATTGTGACAGACGTAATAAATAAGAATCATTCAAATTTCTCCAATTGTCTCCAATTATTAATCCACGTGGTACCAATCACACGTGCGGGACTTCATGGGACAACTGGCCTAATCTCTGTCGAGCTTTGACCAGCAACGCACATCATAGCCGCAGGCCTTCGCCGCTTGTGCCAAAGGGTGCAACCGAGACTACGGTGCACTTCATCCAAAAGCCACGCCAACTAAAGAAGATAACTGGATATAACTTATATATTGTATATATTATATTATATATATATGTATATTATTTGTACCAATAATCAAGTCGCTAACATTAAAGGGGCTCCTTCAATTCGACTTCGAAATTTTGTATTTCAATTTCCGGAGGCGGATAGGGGCGTGGAAAATATAAAACAAACTTGATCAATGGGAGATATAGATGAACCTTCATGCCAAATTTAGTGGCTCTAGCCCTTATAGTCTCTGAGATATAGGTGTTCAAAAAAGGGACAGACAGACGGACATAGCAATATCGACTCGGCTGTTGATGCTGATCAAGAATATATATACTTTATGGGGTCTGCCACGCCTCCTTCTGTCTGTTACGCACATTTTTTTTTGCACAAACTTTATAGACCCATATGTACTTTTTTAAAGTACTGGGTCTATTTAAAAATAACGAAAATTAACTTATATTTTATTAGTTGCATTTAATACTACTGCGTCTTAAAAAAATAATTTATTTTTGTTTGTCGAGCGTTCTTTAATTTTTTCTCTAATATGCAGGACTGCAGATGGCTTTCCAAATGTTTTACGTATTCAAGCGCTTTATAGTTATTTTGAACAAACTTTTTAAATTTCTTAATTGTGGTCATCGCCTCATCATCCGAATCTATTGGATCAGGATCATAGTCAGGCTCTTCCGGTTTCTATTCGGATTCCGAATTATCATTGTTTCCGCCCACTTCTGATTTATAATGAGAAAACTAGCTCGTCAGCGAACGTTGTTCAAAAATTCGTGTCCCGCCAAGAGAGGTTTTGGTTCGTTTTTTTTTTTCTAAAATAGTGTCCGCGTCCGCTCAAGAGAGTGTCCGCTCAATAGAGACAAAATTGGTCTGAAAACCCCACCAAAACCAACGTCATGTAAAAAGTGTCCGCCCAAGGGGGGTGTCCGCCTATTAGAGGTGTCCGCTAAGGGAGCTTTCACGATGATGTGATGCAAGTGTCTATTGAAAGTTATAACTTTGCATTTAGGACTATTAAGACTTAGTAAATTAAGTTGCCCCATTTAAAAAAGCGATCACGATTTGCTTGCAATTAATCAGAGCAGGAACTGTCGCTAAGCGACAGACACAATTTCACATCATCAGCATCCATTAAAATGTTAGAGTGTAGAATAATAGAAGGAAGATCGTTAATAAAGAGGTTAAAAAGCATAGGGTCAAGATGACTACCCTGAGGAACATCAGAACAATAGAACTACAAAAATGAGTAAGCTGTGAAGTAATAATTTTCTCGAAAGGTTTAGGTGTAGCAACATTTTCGAAATAGGCCTATAGTTGTTAAAGCAACTCTAAGGGCCACTTTTGTGTAACAAAATGATATGTGATTCCTTCCAAACAGAAGGGAATGTCCAAGATGCAACAGATAAAGCAACTAGTGTATGTTTAAGTAGGTATAAGGAGCCAGCGCAGTACCTAAGTACGCAACCTGGCTACTCATCAGGGCCTGGGGAGAACACTGGTTTAATTAAATTGAGTTCATATAAAACTGAGTCTTCAGTGATCACGGGTTCAGGAATAAAGTTAGATTTTTGCAAATTATAGGGATAGTATTTGGGCTGCAGTTACCTAGTTTAAGAAAGCCAACGAGAGAGCGCATTCATGTGAGCGAACGAGGTGCAAAAAGCGATAAGGAGCGATCGCTTACATACACACAAATGTACATAATTTTGCACTCACTGCACATGCACTGTTAGTTAGTGCGCTTTTGAAACAGTTACTTTTTTTTTTATTTTGTACAGTAAAAAGTCACAGCGAACCATTTTGCGCCATCAAAATCTATGTGCTTCATTGATTTCTTAAATGAACCTCACTACTGCTCGACGCAACGCGCTGTAGTCAGCTTTCATAAAAACCCACCCCCAAATACATGCGCATTTTGTCTGTCCGCAAAAAAAAAAACATGAGAGAGCAAGCGACACAGAGACTACTCTTCTGCTGTAAGGTCGATAAGATACTGATACAATCAAGTCGTAAATCGTTTCTCTCTGCTCGGCAATCTCTGCTATGTTCGTTGCTCGCTCGGCTGGGATCTACAAGCTTCGTAAAATTTGCCGACGAACTGGGACCTTAGCCTCTACAGAATTGCGGAAGAAGAAGTCAAACTACCTACGGTAAAGATGCCAATTTTTAGTGGAAAAGAAGTTTTTGAAGAAGTATTTTTATGGAGGGTGCACAATTGTGAACGGCTGACCAATTTGCATTGCTTTCAATATCTTAAAGACTCTCTTTCAGAAGAAGCGGCTAAGGATATAGAGCACTTAACTCTGATTGAATCGAATTATAATATTGCTTGGAATATGCTAGTGAACATGTATGATAATAAAAGGGTACAGTTTCAACATTATATGGATGTTTTTGAGAAACAGGCAGCAGTTCAACATGGCGACCCCAGTGCACTGAAGCAGTTTGTGCAAACATGTCGAGCTTGGATTGGACCTTCAGCGTCATGGTGAAACTCTGGTATATTATTTGACCAGTAAGTTACCCGGTCAGTTGAGATTGGATTGGGAGCGATCTACTACAACGCAAGTGCTACCTAAATTTAATGATCTGTGTGCATGTCTTGACGTCTAGTATCGCACGTTGATTACTGCATCATTCTCTGGATGTGATTTGGCATAAAGCCAGCGGTTGAGGCTGCCCAGCAGGTATCCACACATGTGGTTAACAGATCCGCAGCAGATTGCTAACAGATGGTTCAAGCTGTGATGTGTTACTACCCACCGCTGTTGTGAGACTGGATATTGCCGAAGGTTTCCCGTTAGACCCCCAATTGTTGGAAAAGATTTCGATGGAGCATCGTGAAACGCAGGGGTTACTGCCTTTCAATTCAACGGAGACCATAGGCTTGTACTGGAGTCCTACTGAGGATGAGTTTCGATTTAGTTTAAATTTCGAAATACCTCCAGGAATTCATACAAAACGGATTGTGCTGTCCACAATTGCGCGGTTGTTCGATCCCATGGGATGGCTAAGCCCAATTACTGTCACGGCGAAAATTATAATGCAACTTCTTTGGAAAAGAGGATTGAATTGGAATGACCAAGTACCAGTATCAATTCAAAAGGAACGGAATAAGTTCATTAAGAAGCTGCCCAGAATTACAGAGATAAGAATTCCACGATATATTAGTTGTGGAAGGGTTGATGTAGCTGGACAGCTGCACATATTTTGTGATGCCTCATCTCGGGCCTATGGTGCGGCTGCGTATTTACGTGTTCAATCAAGTGATCACACATATAGTTGTAATCTATTGTTAGTCAATTTAATGTTAATTTATACCATACTTGTTTTTGGTCAAATTCCATGATCGTGCTAAGTTGGATTCAAGGAGGAGCAGCGAATTGGAAACTGTTCATATCGAACCGAATCAGCAAAATATTGGAAACCTCGGAAATATCTCAATGGAAACATGTGGCGATTGCGGACAATTCAGCGGATCATTTAAGTCGTGGACTCAGCATCACTAAGGTATCTACGTCTGAGTTATAGTGGCATGGACCACAATGGCTGCAAACATCAGAATCAGAATGGCCAGCTACGGCAATTTAATTGGAATCAATCGCTACGGTCAGCAACGAGACGAAAAGTGTGAGTAGTAATCGAGTAACAGGTGACGGACGCTAATCTACTGGAGCTATACACTTGATACATACGTTTACTACGAGTTGTATCACATGTTCGGAGATTCGTTCGTAATTGTAAGATGCTACCAGGCGAACCCCGAAAAGATGGATTGTCAGTCGACGAGCTTCGTGACAGTCTTGGATGGGTTATACGAATGGTGCAACAGAAGAGCCTTGCAGCAGATTGGAAAGCGCTTAAATCAGGAAAAGCATTGCCCAAGGACAGCACACTGTCTTCATTGAACCCGTATTTTGATGTTGGAGAACAAGTTATTCGTTTGGGAGGAAGACTCCGCGATGCTTTGCTGATTTAAGCGCTTTCCAATCTGCTGAAATGCAATACGTTCCGTCACCTACAATGGTTGGTATGCTATAAGTTTAAGCCACGCTTGGCTGAACAGCAGATGGGAAATTTGCCAGAAGTACGTGTACGGCCAGCATCGGCTTTTACAGCAGCAGGCGTTTACTATGCTGGACCAATAAGTATATCACCATGCAAGGGCAGAGGACGATCTGCGCTTAAAGGTTATATAGCGGTATTCATTTGCTTGGTGACAAAGGCGGTACATTTGGAACCCGTTGGGGACTTGACATCGCAAGCATTTGTCGGGGCATTGCATCGTTTTATCGGAAGGCGAGATGTGAACAGCGATTGTGGAACTTATTTTATCGGTGCCAACAAAAAACTGCAAGCGGGTAAGCTGCAAACAAATATATCGAAAACGATTATGCCAAGCTTGATGGATAAAGAAATCACTTGGCATTTTAACCCTCCATTTTTTGGTTCTCATAAAAGAGGAACGAGAGCCATCAAATCTCTAGATTTTAGGAAGAATCACACATACTCATTGTGAAGCTGACGGATTGATTCGAGTAGTCACCTTAAAAACGCAAAATGGGGTTGTAGAGCGACCAATAGCCAAATTTTGAAGCCACACAATCAAGTTAAACTGTATTTTTCTCGTTCTAGCGTTTTGAGTGTTTAAGGTGCAACCAGCGGTATGATGAACCAGATGTTGAATCTGATGATGCCTGCAGCAATCATCGATGGCATGAGGATGTTTGGGCTGCAGTTACCTAGTTTAAGAAAGCCAACACAAATTTACACATATTTTGCACTCACTGCACATGCGCTGTTAGTTAGTACGCTTTTGAAACAGTTACTTTTTTTGCATTCTTCTTTGTACCTATAAGTGCCAAATTTGCCGACTTCATTAGAATGCCCGTACAGCACAGCACAGATAGGATGTACTAGTAGAGTAGCTATAAACAGAGTAAGTAGTTTGAAAAAATTCTGCAAATAAATCGGCTGCAGCCTGATCATTATTTGCCGTCGTATTTTCATATGAAACTGAATAAGGTAATAAAGATGATTTACGTTTAGAATTTACAAAATTATAGAATCGTTTAGGACCCTGAGCAAACTGAGGCCGGCAACGCCACAAATAATCGTTGTAAAGTTGCATTCTAAGTGACTTAAAATACATTTACCAATAGAATAACGCTAAAAATAGACATTGTTCCCTGTAGGTTTATACTTTTTAAAATAGAGCGATTTTAAATTTTTTAGATTTGATAACTCTCGGGTTAACCATGGGAGCATGTTAGACCTCAAAGAGTGTCTTTGAGGAAGGCATTGATAAAAAAAGCAGATCAAAGTGTCGTAAAAAAGACAAAGATCAAATTCTAAGTTATTGCTCGCAAATAACTGGGACCAGTCATGATTAATAAAGAGATTATTTAGTTTGTTAAAATCGGCTTTTCTAAAACAACGCGGCTTAGACGGTGCTATAGGGAGAACAATTTGCTCAAGAGCCGGTAGGTCAAGAATCATTTCTAACGTGGGGTGAAATGAATCTTTCGGAAGCACAAGCGGATCTATTATACTAACAGCACTAACTGAAGGATCAGATACAAATATTAGGTCCAAAAGACGGTTATTAAGATTTAGAATATTGTTTACTTGATAAAGGGAAAGATCTAGGATGCTATTTACAAACTCGTGAGACCATAGACCAAGATATATCAGGTAAGTTAAATCCACACAAATAATCTCCATCCGAAGTTTAGAGGATATCAATCGTATATTAGAAAAGTGTTCAAGATAAACAGAAAGATCCGGTTGCGGCGGGATATAGGAGCAGTTTATATAAACAGAAGATAAACAGTTAACTTAATAGCAACAAACTCAATATTAAGTAAGCAACTTACTAATTCCGACGGAAGGTCAGAATCAACTGCGATTAATACGCCGCCACTGACTCGTGACAAACGGTAACATGTGTTTGTTATTAAACAATTACAAATTAGATATTTCGTTAACCAAATTTCAGTGAAGACAAGAATTTTATAATCAAAAGAGATACTATTTAAGTATAGGTTAGTTAATTAAGACTTAAGGCCTGTTACATTTTGATAACAGGAAAGGGAAATTTATTTTTTTGAAAGATTAGATGGTTCAACTGTAGATAAATTTATTGTTAGAGACACAGAAGGTCTACTTCTTTAATGGTAAGTAAACTCTTTAACAAGCAAATCGTTTGGCCAAAATGTTTTACAATAAATAGTTGTGAATAATTCCGGTTGCACATTTAATTTAAAAGACGAAATGTCCACAGCATTAGAAAATTTAAATTTGTCTACAGTTGTAAAAGCATTAGGGATCTTCGACTAAAATTACGCTTTTACGTCATCAATCAAAGTGCCCGGATGCAAACGAGAGATAAATATGTTTCCTTAACTGAACAGCTACAAGGGGCTTGGATAAAGAAGGTTCAGGTAATGTGTTAGATGTGGTAGGTAAATGAATATTTGATAATGAACCGGCATCACCATCATTAACTACAAAAGCTGAATACACAAAAGTGTTTGGCAGTAATTCGTTAGGATCATTGTAAGGTGTATAACAGAAGGTATTACTTGGGGACAGAGGACATACGACTTTGTCAGGTGTTAAAAAAGAAGAGTGGATGTTTTCAGAAGGCCCTGAAGATACATTCAATACTTTAGGGCATTGAACTACTTATCCGCAGTCTGAAATTCATCATTCAACTTGCTAAAACTTTTTCGCAAGCTAGATAAATACTCTCTCGTTTGACAAATAAACATAGTCATGTCCGCCTCAGCTTGGATGCAAGATTCGCATGTAAGACCAGTGTTATTTAAAATCGAATCTTTAACTTTAATCATGAAGCCGGCTCATTTCACATGTATAAATTTATCGTAAAGCCAACATCCAATGCACTCAGCTTTTGAAACAGCAGACAAACATAATGAAATAATAAATAAAACTTTCAGAAGGATATACAAATGACAAAAAAATATAACGGATTACACTTCACTGCACAGAGAGAAGAAAAGACTAAGAAAGCAAAAATAAGAGAGAACGTTAGTAAAGAGAAAAATATAGATTAGAGCTGAACTAAACGTCTAAGCGTAGTTACGAAAAGAAAGCAGCAACGAGTACACTAAAGCGAGAGAGTGAGACCATAAAAGAGCGTAGAAAAGTTCAAGCCAACTACAACAAAAACACAGCAGTTAAACCGCGAAAATATATTTGTTAGTTATTGAAAGTTTATGATTACTTATAATAATGCAAAACACAGCACAATAACTAAACACTTTTTGCGATAAACACAGAGTTATTGACGATAATTTATACATTAATAACGCACAAATAACAAAAATAACACAGAGTAAACTAATACACGTCCGGTCACAGTGCAATACGATATGAAAGGAAAATCAAATTTTTAGGAAATCAATTGTCCAGTATACTTTAAGGACAACAATGCTCACATGTCGGATTGATAGACGATCTTATAGGCCGTTAAAACCAAGAGCAGAAATAATATGATTAGGTTTTTCTACCATTTTCTGAATATGCGCTCAGCTAATGCATATTTCCTTTGCAAGCGCTCCCTTGCAGAAAATACTCTGACTCGTGGACTTGTATCCTTCAAGAAAAGCGTTCGTTCAATAGCAGTCCTTAAGTATCAGTTAATATAAGCTGTTTTTTGTGTATCTAATATTTGATATAACAGTGAAAATCGATTACCAATTTGGTTAGATATACAAGGAAAAAAACAATCAAACAATGCACAATGCCACAATTTCAAGTATTTCTGCTCAAAGTGTTATCCTAACTTAAGAGGCTCAGCCAACAAAAATGATTTTTAGGACCTCGACCACAATTAATGCATATTGTACAACATCTCACACAATATAATTAGATGACAATATAGATATTCCGCATACCACATAACATCATACTGCAGTATACTATCAAACAGTTTAACGCTCAAACGGTCCTACGGTCTTCTGTTTTTAGACCCAGTACTATTAAAAAGTACAAATGGGTCTATTACGTTTGTGCAAATGTGCGTAACAGGCAGAAAGAGGCGTGGCAGACTCCATAAAGTATATACATTCTTGATCAGCATCAACAGCCGAGTCGATACATCCATGTTCGTCTGTTTGAACGTCTGTCCCTTTTCTGAGTTCCTAGATCTCAGAGACTATAAGAGTTAGAAACACCAAACTTGGCATGTACGTTCATCTATATCTTGCAGTGATCAAGTTTGTTTTAGATTTTTGGCACGCCCCCTCCGCCCACAGAATTTCAAAAACTAAATTTCAAAGTCGAATTACGACAGAACCTTTAATGCTAGCGCCTTGATGGTATATATAATACCCACTATAGTCCGAACCTCTCCTGAAATTTTCATTCCAATCGGATGAGAAACGCGGAAGTTATTTAACTAACAATGTTACGGGCAAAAGGAAGAAGAGACGCTAGCGACCTCTATGTTTATCAACTGATATTATATCTTCGTAGTGTCGCAACATTGAAGAGCAATCTATAGTGAACGCTTTGCTCTCTCCTAGTTACTCCACTGTAGCTTACTGCATTTATTTGACCTAGCGTCCATTACGATCAACGAAAATTAACGAATTCAAAACTTAAGCTTATATAATCTTTCTCTACTTGGAAAAAAATTATCAGCTTGATCAAACCATTTTTCGATCTTGCCTGTTAGAGGGTTAGGAATCTTATTTTTAAGGGTAACATTTTTTGTGTCATGGAAAGCAATCTCAGTGAAATCTTGCCCACTGCTTGACTGATGTGATTGGTCCAGGAAAGTGTATTGTTAAACCTAAAGCCTAGGTTAATAGTGCGCTCAACATATCAAAGGCTGTATTATAAGACCCTGTACTTCTTTTAAGTTAAGATGTCCGTCCATCTGTCTGTCTGTCCCCCCTTTGAACACCTAGATCTCAGAGACTATATGTTAAGAGCTAGAGACACCAAACTTGGTATGTAGGTTTATCTATATAATGCCCAGATTAAGTTTGTTTTAGAATTTTACCACACCCCGTTCCACCTATGAAAATTAAAAACTAAATTTAAAAATTTACAAGAGCACGTTTAATGCAAGCAATATGATTTATTGAATACATGATAAACTTCATAGTCCGAGCCTGTCCGGAAAATGAAAAAAAAAAATGCGGCTGTTGGAAATTTCCAAAATGTGATAATCAAGATCTCAGAGACTATAAGAGCTAGAGACACCAATTTGGTGTGTGTGCTCATCTATATCTTGCATTGATCAAGTTTGTTATATAATTTTGTCACGCCTCCTTCCGAAAATCACAATTTAAAATTTTAGAAATACGAGAGAACCTTTAATGCTAGCGCCTGTCCTGATATTTTCATTCCAATCGGATAATAAACACGGAAACTAATAATGTTACGGGTAAAAGTGAAGAAAAAGAGACGCTAGCGACGTCTGTGTTTATCAACTGACATCTTCGTAGTGGCACCATCTATTGAAATTTCTGGTGAGCAACATTAAAGAACATATTGTAAACGCTTTGCACTCAAAAAATACAGGGTTTCCTACTGTCGAGCTTGCACCACCGTAGCTTACTTAATTTTTTTGATTTATTTAGCATATACTAAATTGTTTAAATATTTTTGAACCGTTTAATTTAATTTAATTCCCTTAAACCGACGAAAGTTGTCAGACGATGAGTATCCGCCCAAAAGAGTTTTCACTGAGATTTCACCCCTTCGCTCACAAATCGATAAAAGCGATATAACTAAAGCACGTATGATGATTAAAAGGGTCTGGGCAGATCGGAAAATTTAAATTTTTGATGAGTCATCTTCTTCTCCCACAAATCGCAAAGAACCATAACTCTTGCAATTATCAAGCTGGAGATTTGAGATTCGGCATGAATGATACTTAGAGTCATATAACACCACCGCCAATTTGATCGCAACGGATAATAAACACGGAAGATATAAGAAGACAATTTTTCCATATACATTTTTTTTTTAATATTACTTGGCTTTTATTTATTGCATCTTCTCTTAAATTTGAGACTTACAATAAGTTTGCAAATCTTATAAATAAACAATAGTTAACAGTCTTCTTGGACTGTAAATTGACACGCGGCCCTAAAGTCTATCGTTGGGTTGACGGGATCGGCTGCACAGCCTTATTAGGCCTCTCACGAGGTGGTTGGGGTGCGTGGAAAGCTTGGCAAAGTACTTTGTCTTCTATTCTGTTATTACATCTTTAACCGGCTGGATATTCAGGTCGCTTTGTATGTTTTCGTTTCGAACGTACCACGGTGCCCCGGTGATGGTTCTCAATATCTTTGACTGGGCTCGCTGGACAATATCAATATTGCTATTGCAAGCACTCCCCCATTATTGGGAGCCATAGGTCCAGATAGGTTTTGGCACAGAATTGTAGAGCAGAACCTTGTGATCAAGACTAAGGGGCGAGCGAGCGTTAATAAGCCAGTGAAGACTGTTGGCTTTTAGTTTTAAGTGTGTTCTCTTTGCTTCGATGTGTCTGCGCCATGTGAGTCTTCTGTAGAGGTGAACTCCTAGGTACGTCACTTCGTTTGCTTGAGGGAGTACGGTGTTGTTTAATCTGAGCGGTGGTCAATTTTGCCTATTCAGGGTAAAAGTAACGTGCTTGCATTTCTGTTCCTTTATTTTTATCCGCCAGTCGGATAGCCATTTTTCTACGTCGACCAGGTGAAGAGCCAATTGCGCAGTTGCTTGTATTGGGCATTTTGAGCGGCTGAGAATAGCTATGTCATCAGCGAAGGTAGAAGTTATTAGTTGCATGCTTGTTGGAATATCTGCTGAGTAGAGGACGTATAGTGTCGACCAAAGTACGCTGCATATGGAACTCCGGCTCCAATGGTGTGATCGTCGGATATAGCAGTGTTACATCTGACTGCAAATTTTTTCGTAGAGATGTGTGTGTTATTTGGAAGCGTTGATTTAATTTTATGCATAAGACCGTCTAACCAGACTCTATCAAATGCTTGAGAGACATCTAGAAATATTGCTGTGCAACATTCTCGATTTTCGAAGGCGTTACGTATTTCTGATGTTATGCGGTTGACCTGCTCAATAGTTCCGTGCTTTTCACGAAAGCCGAATTGGTGCGACGGGACTTTGTTGTGGAGTCTTATAAATGGATTTATCTGATTCAGCAGACATTTTTCGAAGAGCTTTGATAGACACGATAATAGGCTTATAGGTCTGTATGACGACGGGACAGTGTGATCCTTTCCTGGTTTCGGTAACATTATAATGACCGACTTTTTCCATCTCTGTGGGAAGTGGCCTAGTTTTGTGATAGCATTGAAGAGTTGTGCGACAGTGCATACCGCACAATATGGGAGCTCAATAATCATTTTGGGGGTTATTAGATCGCAGCCCGAAGATTTATTGGGGTCCAGTTGCATTTTGATGGTGTTGGCGATCACATTTGGACGAAACTCGATTGGTGCATGTTGAGGCTGAGAGTCACTTCTTCTTAATGTTGGTAGTGTAAACGCACTTGTTGCGGGATTTGGTTGGAACACATTTTGAAGATGAGCCGCAAATGTGCTGGCTCTATCTTCATCGTTGCGGGCCTAACCGCCTACGAAGTTTCTGATGGACATCACGGTTTCTGTCGGTGAAGAAAGGGTGGGGTGTGCTCTCCATAGTGAGTGTTTTTTACAAGATGTTGATAATTTCTCTATATAACGGCGAAGAGCATATGCTTCTCCTGCTTTAAAGCTTGGGTGAGTTTTCGTGTGGCGTCTTTTAAACTTTGCCGTGCGGAAGGCGATATGTAAAATTGCCATTCTCGACGTAATCGTCGCCTTTCTTGGACGAGCTGTTCGATTTCTAGATTTGACTTCTTTTGGATGTGTAGTACTTGTGTAGTTTCAGGTGTTGCAATACGAGCTGCGGTGACGAGGACGGACTCCAGTGTATTTACACAGTGTTCGATGTCAGCTCCAACATTAAGGAGAGTTTTAGAGTTTTAGTTCAATATGTGAACTAATATATTTTTTGTATCGAAGCCAATTGGTTTTATGTGAAGTCAGTCTAATCGGTTGATTTACGGACTCTGTTTGTCGAAGTAGTTTTATTAGAACAGGTGAGTGATCAGATGAGAGATCTGAAAGACATTCGGCGCTTATCAGACTTCGAGGAATATTTTTAGTAATTGCAAAGTCAATTAAATCGGGTAGTTTCTTGGAATCTGTTGGCCAGTATGTTGGTCTACCGGGAGAAACGTGGTATAGCTTATTGTTAGTTTTAATAAGGGCATTATAAAGCTGCTTTCCTTTTGGGTTCAAGAGTCGAGATCCTTAGTGCGTGTGCTTGGCATTGTAGTCTCCTGTTGCTATAAAGTGTTCTCCAAGTGAGGTAAAAAACTGTGTAAGCTCACCTTCAGTTATGGTAAAGCGAGGGGGGCAGTATACGGCGGCTAGAGTAATTTGGTTACCATTGTCCAGTTTTTTGTTTATAGATGTGGCCTGTAGGTAGTTTTCAACAAATTCTTTATGGCAGTGGTGCTTGATGCGGTTTCTAATCAGAATACCAGTACCACCATGTGCTTTACCATCGGGATGATTTGTTCCGTAGAACAAGTAGCCTCGTAGATTATAATTATATTTGTTTGTAAGGTGGGTTTCTGAGAGTAACAAAACGTCGATATGATTGTCGAGAAGAAATTGAGCTAAATCAAGTTTACGTTGTGAAACGCCATTAGCATTCAACATAGATATACGTAGGGAAGCCATCGATTATTTTGATTGTTGTGATACCAGCATTTGTGTCAAAAGATTTGGTTTCGCATTAAATCTTGCATGGTAGTCCGCATCAAAAATCGCAATCAACCTTCGTGGTGAACGGTCGTGTTATTTTACGCTCTCCGGAAAGCGTCACAACTGTGGACATAGTGACAGTCAAAAAAAAAAAGATAAATAAATAAAACATTAAAGTGTATTCGAGTAATACAGTAATAGCGCCAAGACGCTGTACATAACTCTAACACCAGTTGTTATTCTTAACACAAGTGAAAAATTAATAAAAACATAAAAAGTGCCACGCACAAATCGTGCAAAATGAGCAATGCTCAAGAAAAAGAGCGAAGAAGCTCTATCGACCAGAGAAATGGGTTCTACTTGTACTTTTCAACCCGTGATACCGAATTGCAGCGTAATTCAGCTCTCTTGTCCGCTGACGGCCAGAGACCACGATCACTGGGTTTCCCCACTGTAACCTCTAGCTCATGGAGCTCGCAGTGCAGCTCTCCAGCACCGGTGGTCGCATTAATTTCGACACACACCGCTCCAACAACTAGTACAATGACCTCAGTAGTTACTACAATCGCAGCAACAACAACAACTGCAACTGTATCCGTCATCAACAATGCGTTAACGGCTATAATACCCAAAGCGATTTCTGCAACGCAAGCGGATCATTCAATTATGACAACAACTTCTAGCTCAAGCCCCATCGCCGCCAAGAACAACAACGTTAAAAAACAAGAATCAAAACAAAAACCAAAAACGGGTCCAGCTGTTCAGACTGGTATGGATCGCTACATTCAAATTAAAAGAAAGTCGAGCCCCCTAAACTCGAAGCCAAAAATTATCCGTGGCGACTCAAGCCTAGATACAAACGAAAATCCAATTTACAATAACAAGTTTAAAATTCTGGCAGACAACTCTGACGATCTGCCCTCTGAAGCTGGCGAAGGTGATAAAAAAAAGCCAAAGCCACCCCCTTTATATATCCGAGAGAAAAACTCCAATGCTCTCGTAAACAAAATTATTGGGGAGGACAATTTTCATATAATCCCCTTGAACCTGACAGCAAGTCGTTAAAGAACAATGAAGTGCACCCAATATATAAACTTCAGTTCTTATTGCACCGTAGAATCACAGTAGAAGAACCACATAAACGCAAGGGACCGGTGCAATGCATGAATTGTCAAGAATATGGCCATACAAGAAAATACTGTACACTGCGTTCGGTGTGTGTAGTTTGCGGAGAGCTTCACGACTCTGCACACTGCCCAGTGGATAAAGACGACCCCACCACAAAAAAGTGCAGCAACTGCGGTGGTAATCACACAGCTAATTACAAAGGATGCGCAATATATAAGGAGATGAAAAGTCGACTCCATCAGCGAGTGACCACTGCACGTCCCCAAAACGTACCGTTTATCCCATCCAAATTAAACCCAGATGTCTAGTTTTTGACTGCAGCCCGATCCTCTATTGGCCCCGAAAACTTTACAAAAAACGTGACATTCGCAAACGCGTTAAAATCAGGACTGGAGCCTCAAATATTCCGTTTTCACAAGCAGCACACCTGGAACCCAACTCGGCAAAGCAGTATCAACCAACGGAGCAGCAACAAAGCAATTCTGATGCAATATTATTTAACCTGCAGCAAAGTTTTATGGACTTCATGGCATTTATGCGGACAACCATGCAAGATCTAATGCGAAACCAAAATCTTTTGATACACAACAATCAAAATAATCGATGGCTCCCCTACGTATATCTATGTGGAACGCTAATGGCGTTTCACAACGTAAACTTGAGTTAGCTCAATTTCTTCTCGACAATCATATCGACGTTATGCTACTCTCAGAAACACACCTTACAAACAAGTATAATTTTAATCTACGAGGCTACTTGTTCTACGGAACAAATCATCCCGATGGTAAAGCACATGGTGGTACTGGTATTCTGATTAGAAACCGCATCAAGCACCACTGCCATAAAGAATTTGATGAAATCTACCTACAGACCACATCTATAAACATAAAACTGGACAATGGTAACCAACTTACTCTAGCCGCCGTATACTGCCCCCCTCGCTTTACCATAACTAAAGGTGAGCTTACGCAGTTTTTTAACTCACTTGGAGAACACTTTATAGCAACAGGAGACTACAATGCCAAGCACACGCACTAAGGATCTCGACTCTTGAACCCAAAAGGAAAGCAGCTTTACAATGCCGTTATTAAAGCTAACAATAAGCTAGACCACGTTTCTCCCGGTAGACCAACATACTGGCCAACAGATTCCAAGAAACTACCCGATTTAATTGACTTTGCAATTACTAAAAATATTCCTCGAAGTCTGATAAGCGCCGAATGTCTTTCAGATCTCTTATCTGATCACTCACCTGTTCTAATAAAACTACTTCGACAAACAGAGTCCGTAGATCAACCGATTAGACTGACTTCACATAAAACCAATTGGCTTCGATACAAAAAATATATTAGTTCACATATTGAACTAAAACCTCTCCTTCACGTTGAAGCTGACATCGAACACTGTGTAAATACACTGGAGTCCGTCCTCGTTACCGCAGCTCGTATTGCAACTCCTGAAACTACACAAGTACTACACATCCAAAAGAAGTCAAATCTAGAAATCTAACAGCTAGTCCAAGAATGGCAATTTTACAGATCGCCTTCCGCACGGCAAAGTTTAAAAGACGCCACACGAAAACTCACCAAAGCCTTCAAGCAGGAAGAAGCATATGCTCAACGCCGTTATATAGAGAAATTATCAACATCTTGTAAAAAACACTCACTATGGAGAGCTCACCCCACCCTTTCTCCACCGACAGAAACCGTGATGCCCATCAGAAACTCCGTAGGCGGTTAGGCCCGCAGCGATGAAGATAGAGCCAGCACATTTGCGGCTCATCTTCAAAATGTGTTCCAACCAAATCCCGCAACAAGTGCGTTTACACTACCAACATTAAGAAGAAGTGACTCTCAGCCTCAACATGCACCAATCGAGTTTCGTCCAAATGTGATCGCCAACACCATCAAAATGCAACTGGACCCCAATAAATCTTCGGGCTGCGATCTAATAACCCCCATAATGATTATTGAGCTCCCATATTGTGCGGTATGCACTGTCGCACAACTCTTCAATGCTATCACAAAACAAGGCCATTTCCCACAGAGATGGAAAAAGTCGGTCATTATAATGCTACCGAAACCAGGAAAGGATCACACTGTCCCGTCGTCATAATGACCTATAAGCCTATTATCGTGTCTATCAAAGCTCTTCGAAAAGTGCCTGCTGAATCAGATAAATCCATTTATAAGACTCCACAACAAAATCCCATCGCATCAATTCGGCATTCGGGAAAAGCATGGAACTATTGAGCAGGTCAACCGCATAACATCAGAAATACGAAACGCCTTCGAAAATCGAGAATATTGCACAGCAATATTTCTAGATGTCTCTCAAGCATTTGACAGAGTCTGGTTAGATGGCCTAATGCATAAATTTAAATCAACGCTTCCAAATAACACACACAAGCTCCTAAGGTCATATCTTTACGATAGAAAATTTGCAGTCAGATGTAATACAGCTTTATCCGACGATCACACCATCGGAGCCGGAGTTCCACAAGGCAGCGTACTTGGGCCTACACTATACGTCCTCTACACAGCAGACATTCCAACAAGCAGGGAACTAACAACTTCTACCTTCACTGATGATACAGCTATTCTAAACCGCTGAAGATGCCCAATACAAGCAACTGCGCAATTGGCTCTTCACCTGGTTGACGTAGAAAAATGGCTATCCGACTGGCGGATAAAAATAAAGGAACAGAAATGCAAGCACGTTACTTTTACCCTGAATAGGCAAAATTGTCCACCGCTCAGATTAAACAACACCGTACTCCCTCAAGCAAACGAAGTGACGTACCAAGGAGCTCACTTCGACAGAAGACTCACATGGCGCAGACACATCGAAGCAAAGAGAACACACTTAAAACTAAAAGCCAACAGTCTTCACTGGCTTATTAACGCTCGCTCGCCCCTTAGTCTTGATCACAAGGTTCTGCTCTACAATTCTGTGCTAAAGCCTATCTGGACCTATGGCTCCCAATAATGGGGGAGTGCTTGCAATAGCAATATTGATATTGTCCAGCGAGCCCAGTCAAAGATATTGAGAACCATCACCGGGGCACCGTAGTACGTTCGAAACGAAAACATACAAAGCGACCTGAATATCCAGCCGGTTAAAGATGTAATAACAGAATAGAAGAAAAAGTACTTTGCCAAGCTTTCCACGCACCCCAACCACCTCGTGAGAGGCCTAATAAGGCTGTGCAGCCGATCCCGTCAACCCAACGATAGACTTTAGGGCCGCGTGTCAATTTACAGTCCAAGAAGACTGTTAACTATTGTTTATTTATAAGATTTGCAAAATTATTGTTAGTCTCAAATTAAGAGAAGATCCAATAAATAAAAGCCAAGTAATATTAAAAAAAAAAAGAATTGCTCTGTTGCTGCTCCGGTGGTTGATACTGCTTTGCCGTGTTGGGTTCCAAATGTGCTGCTTGTGCAATCAGTCCTGATTTTAACGCGTTTGCGAAGGTCACGTTTTTTGAAAAGTTTTCGGGGCCAATAGAGGATCAGGCTGCAGTCAAAAACTAGACATCTGGGTTTAATTTGGATCATCTCCTTATATATTGGGTATCCTTTGTAATTAGCTGTGTGATTACCACCGCAGTTGCTGCTATCTTTTGTGGTGGGATCGTCTTTATCCACTGGGCAGTGTGCGGAGTCATGACGCTCTCCGCAAACTACACAAACCGAACGCAGTGTACATTATTTTCTTGTATGGCCGTATTCTTGAGAACTCATGCATTGTACCCTTGCGTTTATGTGGTTCTTCTACTGTGATTCTACTGTGCAATAAGAAATGAAGTTTATATATTGGGTGCACTTCGTTGTTCTTTAACGACTTGTTTTCAGGTTAAAGTTCTACCTTGAATAGCGGCTGCGGTTTCTTATCTCTGTTTAGGATGTTGAAAACTGACTGAGCGCTAAATCCTTTATCTTGTAGTGCCTTAATTATTTCTTCAGGTGTAACGTCAGGCTCAAGGCCCTTCCGTACGAGTTGCAGTCTCTTGCTGCTTTTTAGTTGGTACGTATAGAACTTCAATTGGACTTTTGTTTCATTAATGTTACCCTTTACAAGGGGAATTATATGAAAATTGTCCGCCCCAATAAGCTCTATAATTTTGTTTACGAGAGCATTGGAGTTTTTCTCTCGGATATATAAAGGGGGTGGCTTTGGCTTTCTTTTATCACCTTTTTTTTGACTGTCACTATGTTCACAGTTGTGGCACTTTCCGGAGCGCGTAAAATAGCACGACAGTTAACCACGAAGGTTGATTGCGATGATCCATATAGTGACGCTAATGTTTTGTTTATCTAATAATTCAAAGGACAATGACAAAATAAAAATATAGCGCACGATAACTTTGGCTTTTGGATACCCTTGCAGTGCCCGTCAGATTTTTTACAAACTTGTTAGATGTTGATTTATAACCGATCGTTCATATGGCAGCTATATGATATAGTAGTTCAATGTGCACAAAATTTGGTCAGGCTATTTAAAACTATACCAAACACTCAGTGTGTGAGTTTGGTTAAGATATCTTAAGAAACAAATAGAAAGCTTAAAAACTGAGAGTCTAATTTGCATAGAAACAGGCGGACATATATCGACTAAGCTCGTCGCCCTGATCAAGAATATACATATATACTTTATAGGGTCTGTGAGGTTTCCTTCAATGCGTTACTTCTTGCGAATCTTAGCGCCGCAGGCGAAAATGTTTTACAAAAAATCGCGCGATTTTTTAAAATCAAATATTCAATTTTTTAATGTTATAAGTAGTTTTTTTTTTACCAAATATCCAAGATAAAAAATATTTACAATTTTGTTTTTGGGTATTTCCGTTATTTTTAATTTTAGTGAGTAAAAAAAAGCAGATGCAATTGCAAGTAACTTCGAGCTTACCAACTGCCCTTACTGTAGAAAGCTTGTTGAAAATTTCATGCAAGTCTTTATTTAACTATAAAATTCAATTAAAAAGCAATAAAATTAAAAAAAAACTTCAGCAAATTTTGGGGTGCTATTTCATTTTTTTATATTGGGGTGCTATTCCATTACACTAGTTTACAAATGAATTATCTGTGTCTGCCTTTTAGACCTAAGTATTTTTCCCGTGTAGGTATTGACCTCCTAAACATGAAAAAGTATCCTAAAAATTTTTCTATGAAGTAGTTTTTGAGATATTATTTTTTTTTAAATTTTTTCATAGGTGACTCAGTTTCTTCGAGTATAAATCGTAAATGCGATTACCGTTTTCAACAAAATTTGGTTTCAACTGAAGGTAATGAAATTTTCTAAAACTTTTCCATTCAAAGTTTTAAAATCAGCTCGATCTTTATAATGTTAGAGCCTCTTAAAGTTGAAAAATTCAATTTTTTTGCGAAAAAGACACAAAGAGGGGTACAAACAAAAATTCAAAAAGTATATAATTTTATATGTATATTCAAAAGTATATTATCGTTCAAAAAATTCGGTTGATTAACTATGGAGTAAAACGACTTTTAATGGCAAACAACAAGTTCTAAAATGTATATATTTATCGATTTTCGTGCGATACTTCAATATTGATAGTGATTTTTTTCGTGTATCGCACGTATTCGCACGAAGTTTCCTGCGAAGAAAACACTTGCCAGTTGATCACACATTTTAAGGACCTGTGGGAAAAAACTTTTCAGTGTACAGCAAACGAAACGACAACAACAAAATACATTCGGCATAGCGACGTCAAATCGAAGCAATATAATTGCGAAGGTTCGGCGAAAAGGATCAGTGAAAAATTGTTGTTGCTTTGCTGCAACGAATAATGGGGGAGGGTAAAGAACGAAAAATTGTTTGTGTAATTTGCAATGTGCGCCAGAACCTTACCAAAGTGCAAGCCTCACAAACTCCCAGAAGGAAATGTTCCGCAGAAAAATGTACTAATTTGCCGCTGCCCAACTCAGAGGATTGCACTCCGAGTTCGTGTAAAAGTCTCATTCGCTTTTACATTAGCGTTGCCGGGGTAATTCGGTAGGAAATCCACACTTCCCTAAGGCAGATTCCGCTACGAACTCTAACGTTTTCCTAAGCTCGTCATAGACTCATTCTGCAGGAAATTCAGTTTCCATTTCTGCTGTAGGGAAATTCTAGTTGGGAATTCTTAGGAATTCCATTTAGAATTCTTGCTGGCATTTCTCCCTCCCTAGTGATCTGGCTGCTGCAGAAAAAAAAGCGTTTACATACATATAATTTTTTTTCAACCTTATTCTATAGTTTTATTTAATAAACATTTTCGTACAATAACTTAATATTAATATTATTAAAGAAATTAATACTGAAGGAGATAACAAGAAAATGTAAATACATTAGTTTTTATTTGCATATATTTCACTATTTTTTGTGTATACATACTTACATTTCGTGTGGGTCCAGCATTTTATTAACAAATTTGACTTACCACCCGCCAATTTAAGAATATGTACCTGTATAAAACAATTACATAATATAATGCAAGCAAAACTAGGACTTACCCATTTACATATAAATGCGTTGTTCATCCAACACGCGTTCAAATAGCACTGCTGCGCAAAAGACACTTTGATAGAAATACACAAAAAAAATGGGTTGCCAACATAACAAAATGTAACCGATCGCGTACTCTAGACTCTAAGCTAGGAGTACCGCAAACGTATTGACAACCCTTACAGCTAAGAAGATTTCTTAGCAGAATACTATGCAGCACAGGCTATACCAAACTCAGCAAACCGCTTGAGCTCGTAGCGGAAGCTGCCGTGGGTAATTCAAACCTCTGAGCAAGAATTCTAATCTAAATAATATGCAGAGCAGTCAGTATTATACTCAGTAAAACGTTTGAGCTCGTAGCGGAAGCTGCTGTAGGAAATTCACACCCTGAATGGAACGATTCTTACTACAGAGCGGGCTGCTGACAGCCTGCAGCTTGAGGGATCGATCCCTACTTCATGTAAAATTTTGGTACTGCGGCCGTAGCGACTTTGGTCTGTACGTGCCCTCTGGATCGACTGGGCTACCAGATCCTATGTGCAATACAAAAAAAAATGTGCGTCGTGTGCATAGGCGCTGCGCACGCCTGTTTTAAGTACTCGTCTTTCAAGACTTTATATATGGCATCGCAAGTCTCAGGTATTATTTTAGATATGACGGCCTCAGATTTTCTGAACTCGTATGAGAGGCTCGTCATGCTGGAACCAGACGCTAAATACCTTTGTGTCACCGCAAGCACTGACCAATGAATACATAGATGTGTCAAACAGCGATTTTCGTGTTACGCTTTTTTTTGCTGCTCAAAGATCCCAGTTCGTCGGCAAATTTTACGAAGCTTGTAGATCGCAGCCGAGCGAGCAACGAACATAGCAGATTGCCGAGCAGAGAGAAACGATTTACGACCTGATTGCATCAGTATCGTATCGACCTTACAGCAGAAGAGTAGTCTCTGTGTCGCTTGCTCTCTCATGTTTTTTTTGCGGACAGACAAAATGCGCATGTATTTGGGGGTGAGTTTTTATGAAAGCTGACTACAGCGCGTTGCGTCGATCAGTAGTGAGGTTCATTTAAGAAATCTATGAAGCCCATAGATTTTGATGGCGCACAGTGGTTCGCTGTGACTTCTTCTTCCTCTGCCCGAATCAAATTGAGTTGTCGACCCAGCAAGAGCGCTTTGCCCTGGGTTGGTACTGCTCGTCATCATCGTTGAGCAAGCATAGACCAATGCAAGCCATCGCCGCTAGTTCCATCTCGTCATGGGAACTCATATCTTTCACCCCAATAATAAAATATATAATAATTAATAGCAAGAACACAAAAAATAAGTATATTTACCTATTTTATTCTGATAAAAAAAAATATGTAAACAAATAATTTTATGTTGTCTTCAAGCTTCAGTTTCATCGATTACTCGATAAAAATGTTATCTAAACGTGCCAGCCTCTGCCACAGAAAATCTGTGCCAGGCAAATGACACAGCCGTTCACATTGCTGTGTCACATTTCTGTGCCAGCTTATTTCTGTGGCACAGCATTTAGTGTTCACATAGAGCTTTGCCTCTGTGGCACTGTGATGTGCCAGCCTGTGGCGCAATGTAAGCCTAGCATAACGGCAGTTTTACAAATTCTATATGTGTATAGGGTTTTATAATTTTGTCACGAAATGTGTAACGCATTGAAGGAGGCCTCACAGACCCCATAAAGTATATACATTCTTGTTCAGGGCGACGAGCTGAGTCGATATAGCCATGTCCGTCTGTCTGTCTGTTTCTATGCAAACTAGTTTTTCAGTTTTTAAGCTATCTTGATGAAAATTGGTACAGGTCCGTCTTTTTGCTGCACGCAGTACATATGTCGGAACCCTTCGGATCGGATCATTATATCATATAGCTGCCATAGGAACGATCGGCTCGGAATTAACATTTATTAAAAAAATCTTTCTTGTATCTTTAGGTATCTTAACCTACTCAAATATTGTGGGATTGGTATGGTTTTGAACAGCCTGACCTGAATTTGGTGCAAATCGGACTACTATAGCTGCCGATGTAATTCAACTTCACGCCGAAAAATATAGGGGCAGGCTGGGCTCGCATCCTAATGCTCTTGCAAGACGGCTAATCCAATAGAGCGGAAAAAGGAGGCTCAAAAGACACCACCCACAGGACCTGCCTTCCCGAATCCTTCCAGAATCCTTCTGCCTTCCAGAATCCTTCTTTTGTAAGTCATTTTATTTTATTTTCTTTGATATAAAATTAACTTAAGTTGCCGTGTATACTGCTACCAAACTAATTAAGCAAATTTAAATAAATAAATAATTTTTGTTCTACAAAAAAAAAAAAATTCAGTAAGCAACGGTGGAGCTAGCTCGACAGTCCCCTGTAATTTTTGAGTGCAAAGCGTTTTATGTTTGTTGCGTACCAGAAATTTCAATAGATGGCGCCACTATGAAGATATCAGTTGATAAACACAGAGGTTGCTAGCGTCTCTTATTCTTCTTTTGCCCGTAACATTGTTAGTTAAATTGCTTCCTCATTTTATTTATTATGTGTACCAAAAATGCAGTAAGCTACAGTGGAGCAAGCTCGACAGTAGGAGACCCAGTACTTTTTTAGTGCAAAGCGTTCACTAAAGATTGTTCTTCAATGTTGCGTACCATTCAATAGATGGCGACACTTGATAAACATAGAGGTCGCTAGCGTCTCTTCTTCTTCCTTTTGCCTGTAACATTGTTAGTTGAATTACTTACGCGTTTATCAACCGATTGGAATGAAATTTTCAGGACAGTACTTTTTTGAAGTACTGGGTCTAAAAATCAAGGCGCTAGCATTAAAGGTTCTCTCGTAATTCGACTTTGAAATTTAGTTTTTGAAATTGCGTGGGCGGAGGGGGCGTGCCAAAAATCTAAAACAAACTTGATCACTGCAAGATATAGATGAACGTACATGCCAAGTTTGGTGTTTCTAACTCTTATAGTCTCTGAGATCTAGGAACTCAGAAAAGGGACAGACGAACATGGCTATATTGACTCGGCTGTTGATGCTGATCAAGATTATATATTTTATATGGGGTCAGCCACGCCGCCTTCTGCCTGTTACGCACTTTTTTAAGGTACAGGGTCTAAAAAGTGAGCAATTTGTATCCAACACTACTGACAATGTTCCAATGAATTTTAATTTTAAATTTATTTTTTAGGCATGCGGATTTAGCGTAATTTGCTGTGATAGCTATAAATTAACACAAAGTTTTCAGAAAATACAACAGGTTTGATGGAGGTACCGCCTACGCTTTGGTGAGCATTGAAAGTTATATGTATATGGTCTCCAAGTCCAAGACCTGCATCTTGTCACAGTCATAAATTATACTTTCAAATTATTTGCAACATTGCATTTTGGAAAAGCTGACCGTAAATTTGGGTCAGCCACAAAAGTAGTCATGACGGTGGCGCTCGTGGCGTCCACAACAGTCTTCAAAATACTGCTCATTTCCATTATAGTTGCCTCAAATTTATTACTACAATGGCCGTTGCGGTTTTTGGCGACGAAGAGGATGCACACAGCAACAGTAATTAACTGTACAACAACAGAAATATCAATAACAACAACAACAAAAATAATGCTTGCCATGTGCTTAAATTGCAAATTAAGTTTTTAGTTCAACGTTCTGCTTGCCCCAAACATTTTCATGTTGCATGCTTCGTTGCACTTCATTGCATTATATTGTAAGTTAAAGTTAAATTTGAAAGAAATATTTCAACATTGGCGAGCTCTGCCTTTGCTTTTACTTTTGTATTTAACTTGTTGTTATTATAATTAAGTTTATGGCGTGCAACCATTGCCGTATTATGTGGGAATTGTTGTAGTGGTAAGCACTTTCAAAAAGACCATAAGAATTGTAGCAACACAATTGTCTGACAAACTTAATCAGCGCAAGTGCGGGGAGAAATTTTTACTTCACGCAGGTAACTGTTGTAATAGACGAATACTCGCAACTCATTAACACTTCACACACACACACACGCAAAACTTTTTCTTGTTATTTTAAGAATTGTAAAACCTGGTAATTCGCATTGCGATGGCATAGGATGTGGTGTGAGTTTTTATTTTTATTCATGCTAAATATTGTTACGGCTTAGAGTTTACAATTTAATTATGTATCCCGGTAACGAAATTTCACTCTTGCCATTTTTCTGCGTCTTAGACTCAGTCTGGGAAAGTGGAAAAGCGCAGAGACGTCGAGTCCGCCAAAAATAAAAGAAAAGGAAAAAAAGACAGAAATGAAAAGTGGGCCTTTAAAAATAGCAAAAGCCAGTCGAAGCCTCTCTAAAGTCTAAGCTTAAAAATTGTGGATGCCGTCGAGACGGCGATTTCCAAAGCTTGTGGGTTAGATTAGAAAGTGGTTACCATCGTCTCATCGACGACTGCAGTTTCTTTGTGAAAAACTGTGCCAGTCTGAAAAGCAGCAGACACACAGCCACACTCAAGCGTACATTACTCGCACACCCATACATATGTACCTTGAATCGACCATTTTGCATGCGTTGTGAAGTTGGGAACCGGCAGCAAGTTGTTGTTGAAAGAGAAAATTGACCCCAAATCAAGTTCACTATCATTGAACGTCGCGTCATTGTTTGTGCAAACTTTTATTGGAAAATTGTTGATTATGATAACATTTCATTTCGTTCACCAAGATCTGGATTGCGCTTTAGCATCAGCAGCAACAACAACAAAATTGCACAAGCAAAGTATTATTTTTTCAATTAACTTGCCGCTTGGATGCGGTCACCGTTGACGTCGGCGTTGCGCCGACGTTGGCCTGAGACATAAGCTATGCAGACAGGTCCCAATGCAGCTGATTGGACTGCGTGCTATGCAATGGCCAGGCGAGCTGTAAATGCGACTTTCTCACACTTCCCCTTCTTTTTGTGAAAAAGTCATCAGCATTGGCAGTTAGTTACTTTTAAATTTGCAGTTTCATTTGTAATTTTTAGCGAAATATGCATAATAAAGCACACAAAATCCAATATGTAAATGAAAGATGAGCATAATAGGATGCAGAGAATTAGCTCAAGCTAACTTTGGCGCGCCAAAGTTTGGATACCCTTGCAGTGCCCTGTATAAGCCGTCAGAGTTGTAACAAAATTGGTTAGATGTTGATTTCGAACTGATCGTTCCTATGGCAGCTATATGATATAGTAGTCCGATTTGCATCAAATTTGGTCAGGCTGTTTGAAACAATATCAAACACACAAAGTGTGAATTTGGTTGAGATATCTTGATAAACAAAAAGTTTTTCATACCAAATGTTGATTTCGAGCCGATCGTTTCAGGCGGTTTCGTATATGTATGTATGTACTGCGTGCAGCAATAAGAAGATAGCTTATAAACTGAGAGACTAGTTTGCATAGAAACAGACAGACAGACGGACATGGCTATATCGCTTTATATCGCTTTCGTGACAGAAAAATATAATTTGTGCCAAAAATAGTCGGTTTGCTTATCAAAATAAATTAATTTATTTGTAAATTTCATAAATAAATAAGATGAATAAGTTTCTAAGTAAAATTTCACAAGATGTTAGCTTTTGATTAATTTTTCGTTTTTTGACGCGGTGGACTGTTTCTAGAATTTTGCCATTCGTTAAATAAAATATGTATAACTTATTTAAGAAACCATTTTTCAATGCGTCGGGCAAAAAGAAGAAAGGACGCTATTGCTACAACGCAAAGTGTAAGATTTTGCCAATCTACGGGGACTTAACTCACAAAAAAAAGTTTTTTTTAAGGTCAATGAGCTTTAAGCAGTCGATTTAGAAATGTTTGAAAAATCCGAAAACAAGCACTCAAAAAAAAATGTTTGTTCAGAAGATAACGGTTCTTGAACCGGTTCATTTGAAATGCATGCAAAAATTGCATCGGACAGCGAGCAACAGTTGAAAAAGTTTATTCTTCTCAATTCGATCGTGTGGTCACTGTGAGCTGAAAATTTATTTTTTCCATAATCATCATTATTGAAATTTAGCGCAAAGATATTGAGAACCATCACCGGGGCACCGTGGTACGTTCGAAACGAAAACATACAAAGCGACCTGAATATCCAGCCGGTCAAAGATGTAATAACAAAACAGAAGACAATGTACTTTGCCATGCTTTCCTCGCACCACAACCACCTCGCGAGAGGTCTAATAAGGTTGTGCAGCCGATCCCGTCTTCCCATCCACCCAACGATAGACTTTAGAGCCGCGCGTCAATTTACAGTCCAAGAAGACGGTTAATTTATTTAATGTCGACTATTTGCAATCGACAGGTAATTGTTTACATTATGAGCTATAAATATTAAAACTTAAAAAATTCTTTAAAGTAAAAAAGAAAAAAAATTATTTTTTATATTTAATGGGTAAGATCAAAATTAAGATCATTTACTCAGACCCAAAATTTGTTGCGAGGATTGGGGAAAACCCAAGAAAAACCCAATCAGGTCTGATATCATGGTAGTGTTAGTTATTATGAGTTAGAGAAAATAAGATAGATGTTTTAATAGTAAAAGTTGAGGCATCTGCATTGAAGACATTGTAAAGTCTATTATAATCCGAACAGAGCGCTCGAAAGGGTTCATGCAGGAAATAGTTATTATTACAAATATTAAGGGATAGTGGTATATAATTACGGGTATACCTTGCAGGAACTGAGAAACTAATTTGACTCAATAAATAAGAAGAATCATTTTCGCCAGCTACTAATTTAACCATAAACATGACGCCAAGCATAATACGACGGTTAGTTAAAGTGGGTAGATGAATTAAAAGAAGTTTACTAGTATACCGGATTAAATTAAAGCCTTAAACCCAGTTAAAACCTCATGAAGCAAAAAATAGAAATTTTTTTGGACAGATTCAATACGATCCTGTTGGTTAGAGTATTGTGGAGACCAAACACACGCACCATATTCCAGAATCGGACGAACAAGAGAAACATAAAGTATGTAATTTTGTTGTATAAGGGTCATCAAATTCCTTTGCCCATCGTTTGATGAATCCAAGAACTTGAGTCGCCCTACTGACCGTTTAAGCAACATTTGTATCAAAGTTCAGTCTATGGTCGAGGAGAATACCAAGATCATTTACTTTATCTACTCTAGTAAGGGGTACCAAATCAAAAGTATAATTGATGATGTGATGCAAGTGTCTATAGAAAGTCATAGCCTTTTATTTAGGACAGTTAAGATTTAGTGAATTAAATTTGTACCATTTATGAAAGCTTGCAAGATCTACTTTGATTAAATCAGAGTAGGAACTGTCCGTAAATTACAGAAGAAAGAAATAGAAGGAAGATCGTTAATAAAGAGGTTAAAAAGCAGAGGTCCAAGATGACTACCCTGAGGAACACCAGATGTTACCAAGACGGGCCTCGAAGTAGCCGACTTGAAGACAACGTTTTGTGTTCTGTTAGTAAGGTAATCGGATAATAATATAAGAAGATTATATGGAAATCCAATTAAATTCAGTTTATTAATTAGAAGACAGTGGTTAATAGAGTCAAATGCTTTACTGAAGTCGGTATAAACAACATCAGTCTGCTTTTTATTTTTAAAGCCCTTGATCACTAAAGAAAATTCGAGCAGGTTTGTAATTGGAGATCTATGTTTCACAAAACCATGTTGGTAAGGTGAAATTACAGAACTACAAAATTGAGTAAGTTGTGAAGTAATAATTTTCGCAAAAAGTTTAGATGTAGCTGACATTTTTGAAATTGGCCTATAGTTGTTAACGCAACTTTTAGGTCCACTTTTGTGTATCGGAATGATATGTGATTCCTTCCAAACAGAAGGGAATGAGCAACCGGTCTGATACTTGACAAAGGCAAACGAAATGGCGGCACACAAATCGTTCCGCATCAAGCAGAAATTGGCTAAAAAGCTGAAGCAAAACAGATCTGTTCCACAATGGGTTCGCTTGCGTACTGGAAATGCCATTAGGTATAACGCTAAGCGCCGTCACTGGAGGCGTACCAAGTTGAAGCTGTAAGCTTGTGGAACCTTCCTTTAAAAATATATTGATTTGGAAATATATCTGAGAGTATCAAATAAAGTTCATTATTGAAATACAAAAAATGCAACAGATAAAGTAAACAGTCTATGTAAGAGTAGATATAAAGAGCCAGCGTAGTACCTAAGTACGCACCCTGGCAACCTACCGGTGCCTGGAGAGAATACTGGTTTAATTAAATTGAGTTCACATAATATTGAGTCTTCAGTGATCATGGGTTCAGGAATAAAGTTAAATTTTTGCAAATTATAGGGATAGGATGTACTAGGAGAGTAGTTATTAACAGAGTAAGTAAGTAGATTGAAAAAATTCTGCAAATAAATCGGATGCAGCCTGATCATTATTTGCCGTCGTATTTTCATATGAAACTGAATGAGGTTATTAAGATGATTTACGTTTAGAATTTATAGAATTATATGAGCAAACTGAAGCCGGCAACGGCACAAATAATCGTTGTAAAGTTGCAAGTTAAGTGAGTTAAAATTACATTTAGCAATAAAAATCAACATCGTTGCCGGTACGTTTATATTTTTTAAAATATCAAGATTTTAATTTTTTTTAACTCGATTGCTCTCGGGTAAACCATGGGGGCTTATTATACCTCACTGAGTGCCTTCGAGGAACGCATTGATCAAAGAAGATGTTCAAAGTGTCATAAAAAAGACACAGAGCAAATTCTAAGCTATTGCTAGCAAAAAACTTTGAGCAGTCATGTTTAATAATAAGATTATTCAATTTGTTAAAATGGACTTTTCTTAAACAGCAAGGTGTTGACGCTGCTTTAGGGAGCACAGTTTGCTCAGGAATAGGAAGATCAAGGTTCATTTCTAATGTAGGGTGAAATGAATCTTCGGGAAGCACGAGCGGCGGATCTATTCTACTAACAGCACAAACTGAACGATCAGATACAAATATTAGGTCCAGAAGACGGTTGTTACAATTACAAATATTGTTTACTTGATAAAGTGAAAGATCTAGGATGCTATTTATATACTCATGAGAACTAGTAGGAACAACCAGATTATCAACAATAGACCAAGATATATCGGGTAAGTTAAAGTCTCCCAATACACACAAAAAATCTCTATCCGAAAGTTTAGATGATATTAAACGTATATTAGAAAAGTGTTCAAAATAAACAGAAAGATCCGAATGAGGCGGGATATAGGAGCAACTTATATAAACAGAAATTTGATAAACACTTAACCTAATTGCAACAAACTCAATATTAGGAAAGCAACTTAATAATTCCGACGGAAGGTCAGAATAAACTGCGATTAATACGCCGCCACCCACTTGTGGCAAACGGTCACATCTATAAGTGGTGTACTTGTTAGTGAATAATGACAAATTAGATATTTCAACCAAGTTTCAGTGAAGGCAAGAATTTTAAATTCAAAAGAGATACTATTTGAATATAGATTAGTTAATTTAGATTTAAGGCCTCTAACATTTTGATACGCTAACAGAAAAGGAATATTTAGTTTTCTGAAAGATTTGATGGATCAACTGGATCAACTGAACATAAATTTATTAAATTTACTATGATTGAACATACGCTTTTACGTCATCAATCGAAGTATCCGGATGCAACCTAGAGATAAATATCTGTTTCCTTAAGGGAGCAGCTACAAGAGGCTTAGGTGCAGGCAAACAATGCGGAGGAAATGTGTTAGATATGGTAGGCAAAAGTATATTTGATGATGAGCCGGCATCATCTTCATTAAGTATAATAGATGGATAAACAGAAGTGTTCGTTGTTAATAAGTTAGGATCTTTGATAAGAGTATACCAGAAGAAAGTACTTGAAGACGGAGGAGAGACAAATTTGTTAGGTGTTAAAGAAGAAGAGTGGATGTTAACAGCAGACTTTGGAGAGACATCCAATACCTTAAGGGCATTCAACTGCAGCCTGAAAAGCATCATGCAACTTGTTAAAACTCTTTCGCAAGCTAGAGAAATTATCTCTCGTTTGGCGAATAAACTTACACATGTCCGAATCAGCTTCACGGCAATATTCACAAGACCATTTAAGTCCGGTCTTGTTTTATATTGAATCTTTCACTTTCATCGTGAAGCCGGCACACTTAACTTGTATAAACCTATCACACAGCCAACATCCAATTCACTCAGCATTAGAATCATAGAATCACTTGCAGTTCTTAACACAACAGGCAAACATAATGAAAAAATAACTATAACTTGCGAAAGGGTATATAAATAAGAAACAAATATAACGGCTTTCTTTTCGTAACTGGCCAGTCACAGGAACAATTTGACCGTTTGGAGAAATTATGTTTCAAATTTACGGTGGCGGAGGGGGGCGTGGCAAAATTTTAAAGCAAACTTGATCAATGCAAGATATAGACGAACCTACACTAGGCGGCATATTTATTTTGACATAGCATACATTTGACAACAAGTCTATTTTACCAAGTACTGTTGTACTCTACGGCTTGAAAAAAATTTCAAAATAAAGTGCATATTAATAACTGTAAATATGCTTAATAATTTGCCTATTATCTTTTGTAATATTTTTTTCTGCTGATGAGTATGCTCGAATTTTTCGTGGCATAAGTATTTTGACAAACTTTTCTAATTCAAAATCCTTAAGTAATCGATTTTGGTATAATTTTTTGTAATGTAATTTTGGGTTGTAGATTCCAAAAATGTAAATCTTTTTTATTCCGAGAAATAGTTTTCAAGATAAAAATGGCAAGTTTTACAGGTAAAAAGCTAATTTTTCTTTTTTTTAATATTAAAAAATTATATAAAAATTATAACAAAATATTTTTTGTCATAGCTTTTAAACCTTTTTCGTATACGATCATTTTAAAAGTAGTTTGAACCAATTCGAACAACAATTACAGAAGTTTCGTTTATAAACAATGCAAAGATACAATTGTCAATACAAAAATGTATGAAGCTCTATACGATTTTGCAACTCGGAGTATAAGGAAAAATTGTTTATAGTCGAAACTTCCGTAATTGTTGTCCGATTTGATTCACAATATAAAAGAGATGAAAAATTTAGAATTACATTTTTGAATCAATCAATCTGACCATACGGCAACTAAAATGGATGTTTGAACCACGTTATAATGTTTCTGAAGATTTTAATTTTTTCACAGATCTAAATATTAAGTCAGAATCGGACAGTAAACTAAATTTGGCAGTAATATATGCAGTCGACTTAAGCCCTCAAGAACTGTCAAGTGAAGTAATTAGCGGGTGATTACTAAAAATCTGGACTCAGGTTACTAGAACACAAAATCGAGCCTATTTGACTTATTCAGTATATACATATATACGTTTTTAGATAGGTTGAAGTGTTTTAAATAAAACTTATGTAAAGAATAGAAGATTTTGCTTCTTTAGAAGCTAGGAAAGTAAGAATTTGAGTTTTACAATATATAATTAATTTTAGTTTTCAATTTTGATCCTCGATTTTTCTTTTTTGTAAAGTTGTAATTTTTGTATCATTTAATGAATTTTTGTTATTAGCTTTGACACTGGACTTGTCAATTTTGATAAGCTTTACTTTTTGTATCATTTAGTTAATTTAACTGGAACTGTCATTTCTTATGTTTTCAAAAGAAAATTGTTGTTTTCATCCTTGCTTAAAAATTGTTGGCAGAGGGGGGCGCCGCGTGAGTATTTGCCCCGGGTACAACTTTTTCTCTCCAAGGCGCTCAGTGGGCCGGTTTGAGTTTTTACTTTGCGAAAATCATATCTTGTGATCCAAAAGAGCTATCGAAAAAAAACGCGTTTAATAGAAAACTTCTTTAGCTTTAAACCTGTAAACCTGTTTTCCACAGGTAGTCAAAGTTAGATTTTGTTTTTAGATGATTTTATACGATATTTTTGCATTAGAAGGATGCAAACATCAAACAATCTCAATATAAATGTTCCAATTTACATATACATATATATATATGTAACAATATAAATTTTAGTATTTTAATACTTATAAATGAATTTAAATTAATGTTTTAGTTCCATTAACTGTAGCGAGCATATTTAATTTAATTCAAGTTTCCAGTACATTTCTATCGTGTCAATTCTTAAAAAAACAAAATTTAAATAGAATAAAAGTCTTTTATAATTGTTTTAAATTAATTTTATTGTTATTTAGATTAAATAGAATAAAAGTCTTTTATAATTGTTTTAAATTAATTTTATTGTTATTTAGATTAATAGCTACATTTAATCACATTAAATGTTCCAGTTTACTTTAACTTTCTTCAAAAATATCTTCAGGTTCATAGCCTAAATACATTAAATCTACCATATCTTTTGTATAAACCTCATCCAGTTCTTTGTGACTTCTTACAAATATTTTCGTTGACCGTAGATCTGAAGAAGCCGATAACGTATTGAAAAGATCTTAATTTTGTATCATCCGTGACACCTTGCAAGTATTCGAGTACCTGTATTTCTTGTATTCCTTGTTTTTTAATTTTTGTGCTGTTCAACATTGCAGCAGTTTCCATTGCTTAGTACCTAAATTTCGTTCCATTAACCATTTCCTTGCAGTTAAGGATATTTAAAATCACGTGTAGTTTTTTGATGATCTCCAAGTTAAAACCAGTAATCCGCGCAGAATCTTCAAAGTTCCTAAAGAATGCCCTGGATGTATTTCCATCATTGCTGATTCCATATCCACACTTTGGAGTGTCAACTTTCAGTCCAGACTCAGCATAAAATATGTCTTGTAATACTTTTTTCCGATAGTTCATCTTCTCATTATCATTCGTGTCCTCCCTATAGTATGACTATTTGAGAATAAACTCCATGTATATATTCCATACTCCAAATTTTTGTCCTCCTGTATAGAATCATTCATATTATGGAAGGCTTTTTGACTCTTGCTACATACTGCACATGAGCTTGTTGAAGCTGTTTTTGTAATTGCATTCAACACTTTGCCATCAATCATGGTGAGGAAGAATTCGTAGCGGATTACAATTGTCCTTCCATCTTCTGTTTTTATGTGGAGCTCCTGAACGTTTGCAATTTCCTCATTCACTTCACTAGCTGTATTTTTGATAAGGTCCAAAGTCTCCTTCCCATATTTGAACACAATGGGACGACAAAGTTGTACAGATGATGGCCGAAAATTTCTCCAGTGGTCTGTGTCCCCATCCCGAAACCTCTAAGGTACAACGGACGCCATAAACATATTTGCATACGAAATCGTTTCTCCATTTTTTGTAACGATTTTCTGTTTGTAGATGTTTTGACCGGATGATCCATCGCATCCCCACTTGCTCATAAGTGTTAGATTATCTGGCAGTAATTTTACCGTATCCTCAGGCATACTTTCAATAATTCGGCAGGCAGTGTGGTCCATCAAGTCTTGTAACTTTACTTTGACCGATGTATTTGTAACTTCTACTTTCGGTTGAACTGTCCGCTTTTTTGCTAGCCCTATTTTGGTATAGCTCGGACGAATGTGGAATTTGGGGCGCTTTAAAGCGCCACGCAGAATACCGTACTTCTCCTTTGAAAGACCATGATCCAGGTATAGAGCCAAACCCTCATCAGGCGTGAAGATGCTGATATCCGTGTTTGGTGGAGTGGGAATACTGGCTTTAATCCATTTAAGTCGGGGTGGACTTGCCACTGTCACTGCTTTTGTAATGTCCGATTTGACTCTTTCCTGTTCCCTTCTATAGTGCATGGTCAATGCTTCCAAAAGGTGGCCAGTAGCAATGGTTCCCGTTGCATCTAAAAGTTTCCTTTTCTAGGCAGTTGGGCTTACTGCGGATAGAGGGCATTAGCCAATTTTGCGCAATGCATAACAACAACTACCTGTAAGGCGTGGGTTTTCCTATGTTAACTAAATATTATTTAGGTAAAAATGGGATATGTCAATATTATGAGTAGGTATAATAGGATATGCCAATAAGGACAAGGCGAAAATGTTCTTTCGACTACGAAAATGCGCACTGCAGCTGCATGCAGGTAGCGCACAAATGTCAATTAATGCATTTTTAGGCAAGGTGCATTAATCGTATGTTAAACGGCGCCGAAAACGCAAAATGTCGCACTCTGGAATTATGAAAAATCGTTTTAAAAATAATCATAGAATCACGTGGTATAAGTCGCTTGCCTGGACTAGCCTGGACTCGGTGTTAAAAGTCTATGTAAAGATGAAAAATCGCTTCAACAATAGAGGTTTAGTAAATAATTTATTCAAATTACTTTAATATTTATATTTTATTTAAATGTTTTAAATTTAAATGGTTTAGCTGACTCGAGGTCGAAAATTAGATAATTATGTCGATATGACATGATTCTCTATTCATACAATTATGATTAACAATGTTTGTTTGACAATTGGGCAATTTGAACCTTCCAGCCCTATAAGTCACCGGGCTTGGACGGCATATCACCAGCCTTCCTACAGCAAGGGCAGAGCAAACTCCTGCCCATTCTTAGGAAGGTGATGATCAGCAGCCTAGCATTAGGACACATTCCGACTGCATGGAGCAGAGCTAGGGTGGTCTTCATCCCCAAGACTGGGAAGAAAGATATCACCCACCCCAAGTCCTTCAGACCCATCAGCTTAATATCGTTTTTGCTAAAAACGCTAGAAAAGCTGGTGGACAATAAAATAAGAAGCACGCTACTAAAGCTAGCACCGCTGCAACCAACGCAGCATGCATATTGGGCAGGCAGGTCCACGGACATTGCCCTTTATCAACTGCATAGAGTTTCGCAAACAGCAGTTGATACCAAGGAGGTGGCCATCTTCCTAGACATAAAAGGGGCCTTTGACAATACATCTCATGATGCTGTCCAAGCTGCCCTATCTAGGAGAGGCCTAGACCTAACCACTAGCAGATGGATTGTCTCTCTGTTAAGGTCTAGACAGGCCACGGCAACAGTTCATGACAGTACTGTTACGGTTACGACCACCAAAGGTTGTCCCCAAGGGGGGTATTATCTCCACTATTATGGAGCTAGTTGGTAGATGAACTACTTAAAAGACTTGCCAGTAAGGGTATCCAATGCCAAGGCTATGCCGATGACATTGTTATCATTGCGCGGGGCAGGTTTGAAGAAACCCTCTGCAACATTATTCAGCTAGGGTTTAGGATGACGAGCGACTGGTGCAATGAGGTTGGCCTTAACCTCAATCCCGCCAAAACAGTCATCGTTCCCTTTACAAGAAGATATAAGTTGCAGAAATTAAGGCATATAAGGCTCTCAGGAAGCACAGTAGCAATAAGCAAGGAGGTTAAATACTTAGGAGTCACCTTCGATAGTAAGTTAAACTTCGGTTTACATGCAAAGAATGCGATAGCAAAGTGCACCAGGGAACTCTACACATGTCGCAGTATAGCCGGAAAATCATGGGGCACAGCTCCAAAAATATTAAGATGGCTCTACGTAATGGTTGTTAGACCTATGCTCACCTATGGAGCAATTGCTTGGGGTGGTAGAGTGCAACTCATCACTGTCCAGAAACAGCTGCAGAAGCTGCAAAGAATGGCTTGCGTCTGCATAACAGGAGCAATGCGCACCTGTCCGACGGTAGCCATTGAAGTACTAATGGAACTCACACCGTTCCATAAGTTTATCGAACTTCAAAGAAAGGCTACCTTGTTAAGAATGGCAATGGAAGGAGTTGGAAGCAACTGTATCCTAAGCCAAAGAGATGCTGATATGCTATCGGGTGAACTCCCCCTGTTGGTGCAACCAAGGGACGAAATGGCAGCCGAATACAAATTCGAACGAAATTTTCAAGTGAACCTGAGTAGCAAAAGGGATTGGACAACTCTCGAAGAGGTTCATCCTATGAAGCTTCACACCATTAAGTGGTATACCGATGGATCTCTAACATGTCGAGGCACAGGCCTCGGAGTTATATGTCCTCGGGTATCCCACCATGAATCCCTAGGAACATACACCAGCATCTTCCAGGCCGAAGTATGTGCAATAGGGAGGTGTGCAGACTTTAACTTAAAACGCAACTATCGGAATAGAGATATCGCCATCCTATCTGATAGTCAAGCGGCACTGAAGGCAATCAGCAATGCTAAAATAACCTCAAAAGTTGTACGGGAAGTCCGCACGAAGCTAGATCTACTGGGATCAGACAACAGACTTACACTGAGATGGATCCCAGGGCATAAAGATATAGCGGGGAACGAAGCAGCAGATAGGCTAGCAAGAAGAGGAGCAGAAGAGCATCTGATAGGGCCAGAACCGTTCTGTGGCATAGGAAGCCACACGATACGGGAATCCCTTAGAGATGAAGAGCGACATCTGCGCCAACTGTGCTGGGTCAACACTCAGGGGCTACGTCAGGCCAAGGGTCTCTTAGGCAACTATAACCTTAACCGTTTTAAGCAACTCATAATTATGGGGAAGAATAGACTCAGAATACTAACCGGTCTTTTGACAGGACATTGTAGACTGAGAAGCCACCTATATAAGCTAGGCATAGTAAATAGTGGAATTTGCCGCTACTGCGATATCGAAGAAGAGTCCTCAGAACACATAGTAGCGACCTGCGCCGCCTTATCAAGAAGAAGATGTAGGATACTAGGTAGCCATATCATTCAGCCAAAAGATATTGCAGCCCTCAGCCCAACAAAGATTCTCGAATTTATTCAAGAAATAGGGCTGGCGGGAGAGCTATAAACTTAGAAGGGGATACAATAGATCTAATAGGTCGCAGTATATTTTTCCCACAAATAATAATATAATAATGTTTGTTTGACAACAAATGTTGACAATTGTTAACAAATTATACTACAAATTGTACAATTGTCTC
Source organism: Drosophila neotestacea (assembly GCA_035044365.1). Classification (NCBI taxonomy): domain Eukaryota; kingdom Metazoa; phylum Arthropoda; class Insecta; order Diptera; family Drosophilidae; genus Drosophila; species Drosophila neotestacea. Next base: position 132,445 of record JAWNMD010000864.1, read on the forward strand.
TTGAAACAGCTGTATACCGAGCCACTTGCTCCTTGCTATTCATTTAGTAAAGGCTTATGTTGTATTGTTGTTGTTGTACAATTTGTAGTATAATTTGTTAACAAACGTCAACATTTGTTGTCAAACAAACATTGTTAATCATTATTGTATGAATAGAGAATCATGTCATATCGAAATAATTATCTAATTTTCGACCTCGAGTCAGCTAAACCATTTAAATTTAAAACATTTAAATAAAATATAAACAATTAAAAAGGTCGTTAAAACTCACAAATATACTTAAATATTTAAAATGTACAAAATTTGCAAACTGCTCGCCTTAGAATTGTCACAAATTTCAGTTAAAATAAAGAAACTTAAATAAACCATTTGGACATAATTTTATCCCACAGATGAACAAGTTTTACAAAAAATACTCAAAAATACCAACATGAAAAAATTGTTCATGTTTGAAGAGCTCTACCACTGAAGCAAAATACCTAAGTGAAAAGGCAAATTTAGTTCTGTTAACTTCAGACAATTCTTTATCTAACTGCATTTCAGGTTTTGCCAGATTTCGACTCGTGAGTTTTGATTTTGCCACGTGAGTCTCGTAAATGAGCCACTGTGCGACGGTCGGTTCTTCCAAAAACGCATGTCTGTTGGGATATTTTTTCGACTTCTGTTTAATCTTTTATTCATACACATACTTGATAGAAAAGGATCCGAATAATCTATTGCTCTATTGAAAATATCAGTCATATTGTTAAAACGGCAGTTTTGACGTGCGTGGAACAGTCTATCGCGCTTGTAATATTTGTTTCGCGCCTCGGATCCATTTACTCCTAAGCATCCTACAGGAACTAAAAGAACATGGACCAAAATCTTGTGTACTGTCGGCGACATTGGATACTTAGCCATAATTCAAAATGTAAGAGCACCTCATGAAAAATTTAAAAATATAACGATCCAATTTTAACAAATTTAAAATAAAACTACACCCAGGAAAATTTGTACAGACAATACAAAATAATAGAAAAAAGTAAATACATTGATAGAATATAGCGCAAGCTAACTTTGGCGCGCCAAACTTTGGATACCCTTGCAGTACCCTGTATAAGCCGTTAGGTGTGATCGTTCCTATGACAGCTATATGATATATTGATCCGATCCTGCAGGTTCCGACATATGTACTACGTGCAGCAAAATGAAGGAACTCTACCTAACTGCTTCAAAACTCAAAAAGACTAGTATCGCACGTTTATCGCACGAAAATAACCAATATCGTTATTGATGTATCGCACGAAAATCGATAAGTATAAAATTTGAGAACTTATTTGTTTGCCATTAAAAGACGTATTACTTCAGATTACATCAACCGATTTTTATGAACGATGGCTTGTTTGATGGACTCGGGAAAGTCCAAGCTCTATGCCCACATAATTTTTTTATTTTTATTTTTGCCCTTATTATAGTTTTTGAATTTTTGTTTGTACCCCTTATTGTGTTTTTTCGCGAAAAAATTGAATTTTTCAACTTTAAGACGCTCTAATAATATAAAGATCGAGCTGATTTCAAAACTTTGAATGGAAAAGTTTTAGAAAATTTCATTATCTTTAGTTAAAGTCTAGTTTTGTTGGAAACGGTAATCGCGCTTACGATTTATACTCGAATAAGCTGAGTCACCTATGAAAAAATTAAAAAAAAAATATCTCAAAAACTACTACTTTTTTATGTTTAGGAGGTCAAAATCTATGCGAAAAAATTACTTAGGCCTAAAAGGCAAAATGGCCGTAAGCTGGTGTAATCAACCGAAATTCGGCTCAAAGATTCGCACGGTTTGTATATGCAGCAGACGCTGAAGCCGACGCCAGCGACGCAGTAAACGCAGACGCCGGCGTCGTAGCGACTGAGCTAGATTTAAGCGTCGATAGCAGAGTTCCAGCAAAAGTGTTAGGGCTGGAGAAATAAAAGAGACCAGTTATTTGGTTTGATCCTGGAAGGTCCACTCACTTGCCGCGATGGATCCCACGGCGAGGCCAATGAAGGCTCCTTGAAGCATTCGTAGATTGAGAGCACTGATCATTTCATTATCCTGGGAATGTTGCGATGGGGGCTTGGCCTCATTACTTTTAGTATTTGCATTGGCATTCTCAGCAGCGGCCAGTTCCTTTGATTGCTGCGCCTGATCCTTGGTCATCATACGGGATTGGGCCTCGTATTCGGCTGTTGTCATCTTGTCCAGTATGCCGCCCTCAAACATGTGTATTAAACTGGAAAAGAAATATATTATTAATCCATTGAGAGACAAATGCCATTGCTGAATACACATTATTTAGGCTGTCCAAAAAGGGGCATCCAATTTGCACTGCGACCGCAGAGTATCGTGTGTAAAGTTTCTGGCTCAGCTGAAAGTTTTTCGCTCCATATTGTTGTATGTTAAAGTATAAAGTCTCACGGCCACCGAGCACAACCTTGTTCTCCCTGCCATCGGCTATCAGCTTAATGCCCGCCTCCACGGAGTCAATGAGAAATGCCATGTGGTCATCTGGCTGTTGTTGCTGCATCAACGCGTACAGATGTCGGAATAGCTCCGTGCCATTCTCCAGCATTTCCAGGGAGCTGCTCTCCTTCTCCACATACAAACGATAGCCATCTTGTTGCATGACCACCTGAAGGCGCTGCAATGTATTGATGGGAGCTTCATGAGCCGGTCGAGCAAATTGGGATGTCAGTTGAGCGGAGTACACATCGGCAAGGACATAGGTGGCAGATATCCAATACACAATGGTCAGGAACTTGGTCCGATAGTCTTGGCACAGCTCATGACAAGCTGCAGGTTTAAATAAGATTTAGGACCTCAAGATGATATCAGCGGCTACTTACATTGCTTAAGGAACAAACGCAGTGTGAACCAAATGCAACGCTCGAAAAGCTGAGGCGGCATCACATCCGCTAGATGGGTGCGTCTAGAGCGTCGGATTTTTAGCACACATGGTGTGATCTCCTTAATGTAGGCCATATAAATGCAAAGCTCTCCCAGCTGCTCCACATCTAAACCCACTAGACGACGACGCCACTTGTAAGGCATTGCAATAATGACGTAGAAAATAGGACCCGAGAAAACAATAGTCAGGATGAGGTATGGCCAGATATCTAGTTTAAAGGGTCGCATTATGGCCAATGCCTCGTTGAGGCGACGGGGCGCATGTGTTGCGAAAGCTCCTGAATCGGCGAGTGTGAAAAAGGAAAACTCAATTGCTTTGCGACGCTCCCAGCTCAGACCCACATCGCCCAGAAAGAAATCCGCCAGCTTTAAAAATTGACAAATGTAAAGATGTCAATAATTATTAAGTATGGAATACATACGCCACTTTGGAGCAGACCTATGCCGCCAGTAAAGCTATCGTTGGCCTCCCTATTATCGTCTGATGCACGTAGTGATCCTTGCGTCCTTCCCGGTGCTTCAATGTACACGAACTGAAAGTTCATGTGCTGTGCCAGGAGCATGAGCAAACGATGATCTCTGCCTCCAGTCACATTCACCTCATTATACTCCATATTCTCCAACTCGTCCAACTTCTCCTCGCTGGCATTGTTGCTACCATTGCTAATGTCGCTGTTGTATCTGACCCAGAACCAAGGCGGTGACTGCTGGATTAAGAATTAAATTATAATATAAAACTATTAGCCATTGCAGCGCCGAATAATAAACCGTTATGATCGCACTAGCATATTGGTAGCTTGATAGTTTGATTAAGTATATTTATTACTTAATACTTAAATATACAAAATTATAAAAGAAGCTTTCTGGGATTCTTGAAAATTTTTTTAAAATCGCCTTTTATAAACAAATCTGGGCAGATTTCAAAACCAAAATAATGTAAAGATATGGGTGTGGGCCTTAAGACCAGAATACAAGGGTAGTCAAAAGTATTTGCACATAACTAAAGTTGAATCTTCTTGTCATTTGAAGTTACTTCATATACATTTTGGTAAGAATGTTTTGATGCAAAAAGTTTCTTTTAACAATATAAATAGTGTCTGAAAAATTTTTTTAAAAAAATATTCTTTTCTGTGTATTTATATGCATATGAAAAATCGATCAATCGATGTCGAAATTTCCGATGTTGCGATCATTCGATGTTTGCATAGGCGATTTTAAGAATCAGATTTTTAAATCGATGTTCAGTTTGGGTTAACATCACTATAATACAATCACTATAATCACTATAATTACAATAAATGAATGAGCTTCCTATACAACATAACTCTTTTGGTGTAAATAGGTAAGGACTCTCCACTTCAGGAGCATTAAATGTTGCAATCAGCTTTCGTGGTGAACGGTCGTGTTATTTTACGCGCTCCGGAAAGCACCACAACTGTGGACATAGTGACAGTCAAAAAAAAAAAGATAAATAAATAAAACATTAAAGTGTATTCGAGTAATACACCAATAGCGCAAGACGCTGTACATAACTCTAACACCAGTTGTTATTATTAACACAAGTGAAAAATTAATAAAAACATAAAAAGTGCCACGCACAAATAGTGCAAAATGAGCAATGCTCAAGAAAAAGAACGAAAAAGTTCTATCGACCAGAGAAATGGGTTCTACTCGTACTTTTCAACCCGTGATTCCGAATTGCAGCGTAATTCAGCTCTCTTGTCCGCTGACGGCCAGAGACCACGCTCTTGCTCTCCGGCTCTCCCCACTGTAATCTCTAGCTCATGGAGCTCGCAGTGCAGCTCTCCTGCACCGGTGGTCGCATTAATTTCGACACACACCTCTCCAACAACTAGTACAATGACCTTAGTAGTACTACAATCGCAGCAACAACAACAACTGCAACTGTATCCGTCATCAACAATGCGTTAACGGCTATAATACGCAAAGCGATTTCTGCAACGCAAGCGGATCATTCAATTATGACAACAACTTCTAGCTCAAGCCCCATCGCCGCCAAGAACAACAACGTTAAAAAACAAGAATCAAAACAAAAACCAAAAACGGGTCCAGCAGTTCAGACTGGTATGGATCGCTACATTCAAATTAAAAGAAAGTCGAGCCCCCTAAACTCAAAGCCAAAAATTATCCGTGGCGACTCAAGCCTAGATACAAACGAAAATCCAATTTACAATAACAAGTTTAAAATTCTGGCAGACAACTCTGATGATCTGCCCTCTGAAGCTGGCGAAGGTGATAAAAGAAAGCCTGTTGATGCCAGAAAGCATAACAGGCCTCTCTATTTAACATACTCTGCATTACATTTATGTGTTACGTTATATGAGGAGCTTACATTGTTTACATTTACATTACAACTACATAGACTACACAGTACACATATACAAATGTAATTTTCTGTACTTAATTTACGTATGGTAACTCCTACTAGCCTACTCACTTACTTTCCTACAAAGCAACGCACAAGAAGTGCATTTCCTATACATTGCGAATAAAGCTATAATTTGAATTAAAACTAAAAGTGCTGCTTATTTCCGACGCCTCCACTACGAACATTGGTCCTTCGAGCCGGAGACGAACCAGCGACCTGTGGATCTTCAAAGCACCATTCAGCGATGCTTAACCGCTCTGGAGAATTCCCAGATCTCCACTTCGTCACCATTTGCGGATTGCATTCTAGTGTTCCTATGTTCATCCAAGCTCCCCAAGCTCACACTTTCCTTGTGGGAGCAATCTTTATCAGATAAGTTCGAGATTCCAGCTTGGCAGGATCTTAGCAATTTCCTTAATGAGCGCTATCGGACGCTCGAGGCTATTGAGGACGTGAAGCCTGTTTCCAATCCACAGAACTCTTCCTCTTCGACGTCACGCAATAACCAAGTCCATAGGAGGGTGAACTCGTTCGAATCGAGAGTGATCCCGCAGACCAAGACGTGTGACTTGTGCTCCAGAGAAAACCATCCTGTTCGTTTGTGTCCTCGATTCCTCCAGATGCCTGTTAATGAACGGGCGACTTACATAAAGCAGAGAAAACTCTGCCTGAACTGTTTCGCGAGAGGGCACCAACTACGAGATTGTACTAGCGCGCACAATTGTTTTACGTGCAAGGGTCGACATAACACTCTGCTACATCGAAGCGACAATCCTCAAGGAAACACCTCTTCCACTTCCATTTTCTCGTCTACTGCTAATTCCGATGCAAACTCCAATATACAGTCCACTTCAACTCAATCAAATGTTCAGTCTTACTTTTCTGCTAATACGCAAAGTGTCCTTCTTGGCACGGCGGTCATAAATATATGCCATTTGGGAGCAACATATACCGCTCGTGCTTTAATCGACTCAGGGTCAGAAGCTACGTTCATCTCTGAGCAATTATTCCAAAAGATGAAGCTGCCATTCCAGTCCGTGCACGCTCAAGTCTCTGGACTCAATCAAGCGGTTGCAGCCGAGGCGCAAAAATTATGCCATTTCAATATAGGCTCTCGTACAAAACCGAGATTACGCATAGAAGCTTCGGCGTTCGTTATTCCTCACGTGGCGGGTTATCTGCCATCATTTCCGGTTCCGCAAAATTTCATAAAGGATCTCCCAGCTATTGAATTAGCCGATCCGTCCTTCTTTCAGAGCTCGCAGATTGACGTGCTCATAGGCGCGGATATCCTTCCGTCTGTCATCTTAAGCGGCTCCCATACGACTATTTGCGGATCACTTCCTGGGCAAGAAACCGTATTTGGCTGGATTCTCACCGGCCCGGTTCCGAACATTGCTCGTACGTCTGTGTCCTCGTTCTCGGCGCGAATTTCGGTCAGTGAATTTAATCGCAAGGACGTTGTCTCCAAAGCTCGAGAGGTGGAGGATGTTCCAGCCAAGCTGGTCAAGGTAATCGATTCCGAATCTGAATCGATTAGAACGGTCTCACGAAATCATGCCGTGACTCTTCCATTCCAGAATCCTGATAACATCGTTTTTGGTCATTCTAAGTCATGGGCAGCCTCAATGCGACAAGACTATCCCGATGTAGGTCATACACACCATGTTTCTTCTCATGACGACTCTGAAAGCTTCATTTCCTCTTTGCTACACCAAGCTGTGGTCAACCTTGATAGCACCGCTACCAAGGTGCTGCACGCGTGTAATACGTTGTGTCCATCCTCAGATGGTAAAAGCCTGAATGATATCCTTCATCCAGAACCTGGTCTCCAATCCGATCTTACTAGCTTTCCGGCGCGAAATGTTCGATGTGCTGAAATCAAAATCAAAAAGAAAGCCACTTCTGTCCTGAACCGCTGGCAACTTTTTGTCGCTCTCTAGTGCAACTCGACTCATATCTTGTGTAGAGTACCGTCTTTCTGTGCTGTCCAACTAACCTCCGTGTTTTCTTTAAAAATCACATCGACCATACGACAATTAATGCTTTTCCGAATTTCTTTGTTCAGCATTAAAATGCCAGCACGCACAACCACACAGCGTCTCCCAGAAAACGGGACAAACTCTTTCCGGTGCCGAGTTTGTCGAGGAGTGCATGCACTGCGGAAGTGCCGGACTTTTATGCGCCTCACCGCTGAAAAACGTCTTCGGGCAGTGCTTGTTAACAAGTACTGCCCCAATTGTCTGGCCCATCAGCACTCTGAACTGACACTCTGAATGCACAAGAAGTGCATTTCCTATACATTGCGAATAAAGCTATAATTTGAATTAAAACTAAAAGTGCTGCTTATTTCCGACGCCTCCACTACGAACAAAGCCAAAGCCACCAAAATTATAGAGCTTATTGGGGCGGACAATTTTCATATAATCCCCTTTGTAAAGGGCAACATTCATGAAACAAAAGTCCAATTGAAGTCCGAAGATAATTATAGAGTATTGTCGAAGTTTCTAAACGACATTAAAAAGAACTTCTACAAGTACCAACTAAAAAGCAGCAAGGGACTGCAAGTCGTACTGAAGGGCATTGAGCCTGACGTTACACCTAAAGAAATAATTAAGGCGCTACAAGATAAAGGATTTAGCGCTAAGTCAGTTTTCAACATCCTAAACAGAGATAAGAAACCGCAGCCGCTATTCAAGGTAGAACTTTAACCTGAAAACAAGTCGTTAAAGAACAACGAAGTGCACCCAATATATAAACTTCATTTCTTATTGCACCGTAGAATCACAGTAGAAGAACCACATAAACGCAAGGGACCGCTACAATGCATGAATTGTCAAGAATATGACCATACACGACTCTGCTTCACGACTCTGCACACTGCCCAGTGGATAAAGACGACCCCACCACAAAAAAGTGCAGCAACTGCGGTGGTAATCACACAGCTAATTACAAAGGATGCCCAATATATAAGGAGATGAAAAGTCGACTCCATCAGCGAGTGACCACTGCACGCCCCCAAAACGTACCGTTTATCCCATCCAAATTAAACCCAGATGCAGCCCGATCCTCTTTTGGTCCCGAAAACTTTACAAAAAACGTGACATTCGCAAACGCGTTAAAATCAGGACTGCAGCCTCCTGCCTCAAATATACCGTTTTCACAAACAGCACATTTGGAACCCAACACGGCAAAGCAGTATCAACCAACGGAGCAGCAACAAAGCAATTCTGAAGCAATATTACTTAACCTGCAGCAAAGCCTTATGTACTTCATGGCATTTATGCGGACAAACATGCAAGATTTAATGCGAAACCAAAATCTTTTGATACAAATGCTGCTATCACAACAATCAAAATAATCGATGGCTCCCCTACGTATATCTATGTGGAACGCTAATGGCGTTTCACAACGTAAACTTGAGTTAGCTCAATTTCTTCTCGACAATCATATCGACGTTATGCTACTCTCAGAAACACACCTTACAAACAAGTATAATTTTAATCTACGAGGCTACTTGTTCTACGGAACAAATCATCCCGATGGTAAAGCACATGGTGGTACTGGTATTCTGATTAGAAACCGCATCAAGCACCACTGCCATAAAGAATTTGATGAAAACTACCTACAGGCCACATCTATAAACATAAAACTGGACAATGGTAACCAACTTACTCTAGCCTCCGTATACTGCCCCCCCTCGCTTTACCATAACTGAAGGTGAGCTTACACAGTTTTTTAACTCACTTGGAGAACACTTTATAGCAACAGGAGACTACAATGCCAAGCACACGCACTAAGGATCTCGACTCTTGAACCCAAAAGGAAAGCAGCTTTATAATGCCCTTATTAAAACTAGCAATAAGCTAGACCACGTTTCTCCCGGTAGACCAACATACTGGCCAACAGATTACAAGAAACTAACCGATTTAATTGACTTTGCAATTACTAAAAATATTCCTCGAAGTCTGATAAGCGCCGAATGTCTTTCAGATCTCTCATCTGATCACTCACCTGTTCTAATAAAACTACTTCGACAAACAGAGTCCGTAAATCAACCGATTAGACTGACTTCACATAAAACCAATTGGCTTCGATACAAAAAATATATTAGTTCACATATTGAACTAAAACTCTAAAACTCTCCTTAATGTTGGAGCTGACATCGAACACTGTGTAAATACACTGGAGTCCGTCCTCGTCACCGCAGCTCGTATTGCAACACCTGAAACTACACAAGTACTACACATCCAAAAGAAGTCAAATCTAGAAATCGAACAGCTCGTCCAAGAAAGGCGACGATTACGTCGAGAATGGCAATTTTACATATCGCCTTCCGCACGGCAAAGTTTAAAAAAAACTCACCCAAGCTTTAAAGCAGGAGAAGCATATGCTCTTCGCCGTTATATAGAGAAATTATCAACATCTTGTAAAAAACACTCACTATGGAGAGCACACCCCACCCTTTCTTCACCGACAGAAACCGTGATGTCCATCAGAAACTCCGTAGGCGGTTAGGCCCGCAACGATGAAGATAGAGCCAGCACATTTGCGGTTCACCTTCAAAATGTGTTCCACGAAATCCCGCAACAAATGCGTTTACTCTACCAACATTAAGAAGTGAATCTCAACCTAAACATGAACCAATCGAGTTTCGTCCAAATGTGATCGCCAACACCATCAAAATGTATCAGGACCCCAAAAAATCTCCGGGCTGCGATCTAATAACCCCCAAAATGATTATTGAGCTCCCATATTGTGCGGTATGCACTGTCGCACAACTCTTCAATGCTATCACAAAACTAGGCCACTTCCCACAGAGATGGAAAAAGTCGGTCATTATAATGTTACCGAAACCAGGAAAGGATCACACTGTCCCGTCGTCATACAGACCTATAAGCCTATTATCGTGTCTATCAAAGCTCTTCGAAAACTGTCTGCTGAATCAGATAAATCCATTTATAAGACTCCACAACAAAATCCCGTCGCACCAATTCGGCTTTCGTGAAAAGCACGGAACTATTGAGCAGGTCAACCGCATAACATCAGAAATACGTAACGCCTTCGAAAATCGAGAATATTGCACAGCAATATTTCTAGAAGTCTCTCAAGCATTTGACAGAGTCTGGTTAGACGGCCTAATGCATAAAATTAAATCAACGCTTCCAAATTACACACACAAGCTTCTAAGGTCATATCTCTACGATAGAAAATTTGCTTTATCCGACGATCACACCATTGGAGCCGGAGTTCCCCAAGGCAGCGTACTTTGGCCGACACTATACGTCCTTTACACAGCAGACATTCCAACAAGCAGGGAACTAACTACTTCTACCTTCGCTGATGATACAGCTATTCTCAGCCGCTCAAAATGCCCAATACAAGCAACTGCGCAAATGGCTCTTCACCTGGTCGACGTAGAAACATGGCTATCCGACTGGCGGATAAAAATAAACGAACAGAAATGCAAGCACATTACGTTTACCCTGAACAGGCAAAATTGTCCGCCGCTCAGATTAAACAACACCGTACTCCCTCAAGCAAACGAAGTGACGTACCTAGGAGTTCACCTCGACAGAAGACTCACATGGCGCAGACACATCGAAGCAAAGAGAACACATTTAAAACTAAAAGCCAACAGTCTTCACTGGCTTATTAACGCTCGCTCGCCCCTTAGTCTAGATCACAAGGTTCTGCTCTACAATTCTGTGCTAAAACCTATCTGGACCTATGGCTCCCAATAATGGGGGAGTGCTTGCAATAGCAATATTGATATTGTCCAGCGAGCCCAGTCAAAGATATTGAGAACCATCACCGGGGCACCGTGGTACGTTCGAAACGAAAACATACAAAGCGACCTGAATATCCAGCCCGTCAAAGATGTACTAAAAGAACAGAAGACAAAGTACTTTGCCAAGCTTTCCTCGCACCCCAACCACCTCGCGAGAGGCCTAATAAGGTTGTGCAGCCGATCCCGTCTTCGTCGAATTGACCTACCAACCCAACGGTATACATTAGGGCCGCGTGTCAATTTACAGTCCAAGAAGACTGTCAACTTTTGTTTATTTATAAGATTTGCAAAATTATTGTTAGTCTCAAATTTAAGAGAAGATCCAATTAATAAAAGCCAAGTAATAATAATAAAAAAAAAGAAGCATTAAAGGGGATAGAGCCGGGTATACAAATATGTATGAACCAGGGATTCAAACTGTAACCGAAACCGTTACCGTTGTTAACCGATTGAAATTTGTAACCTTAACTAAAATCGTAACCGAAAATAAAGTTTTATATTATTCCGAAACCGATAATACTGTGTTTACACTGGGCCGCATCATTGGATTTTTCCGTTAAACGGAACATGCGGCAATGATGCCCATAAGAACCCTGTGGATAGAAGAAGACAATGATGCGGCCGCATCTTAAATCATGCGACGCATCATTGGCAAGTGTTGCCGTATTCTGTTAGTATTTTTTTTAATACTGCAATTTTTCGGGGTATCGATGGGGTATCGTTTGTTAACCTTAGTAGGCCGGCATCATTTTTCAACTATTCGGCCTACTAAGGTAAACAAACGTGGTAAGTAATACTGTTTTAACATTGTCAAAAAAAGATGCGGCTCCAGTGTAAACGACGCGCATCATTTTTCCGCACCTTCGACAATGATGCGGCAGTGTAAAAACAGTATAAAGCATAATTCTTCAAACCAAAGTAACTGTTTAGAAACTGATTCATGAATAACAGTTTGTTTTGGTGTTTTTCAGCGACTAAAGTTCAATGAATTTGAATTTAAAATAGATTTCAAATATTCATTTGACTATAACTTAACATGAGTATCCTTTTTTCTAAGTGATCATTGAATTTAATTTAAATTAATTTTTATTTAATTGTAAAAATTATTGCATTGTTTTGGATTTGGGAGAAACGGTTAACCATTACGAAACCGATATAACAAAATTTTACTGAACCGTTAACCGAAAAACAAAACCCTGGTATGTACTACATCGCAAAATGCCCAAATTTCCCCAAGTATGTTAAAGAATGTAGACAAAGAACACTCGATTATAACTCGATAAAATTTCAAGTATAAATCGCATAATAGCCCTGTTCCACTACACAAAAATATGTACAATGTAGGCCGGAGCGAAAAACACTTTTTTTTTATTTTCCAGTTTCTTGGGTGCGGAATCGTTGACTCGCTATAAAATAATAATGTGTGCAAAAAATCAGATTTTTTGGAGCCCATCCTGAGGTGGCGCACCGACGTTCTTTTTTAAAAAATCACTCAAAAATTGAAAAAATTTGGGGAAAAATGTGATATAAAAAGAAAACCTGATCTTTTTCCATATAATGCTTATTTATATGCGTAGCCCCAACATTTTTCTTTATATAACTGTATCAACTGTTAAGATCGGCTTAAAAATGTAGAAGCTAGAATTTTTTTTATGGATCTCAAATTGGGTAATAACCGTCAGTTTGAATATAAATCGTCCGCAAGCGAACACAATAAAATGTGTTTCGTAGTATGGAGCTTTTTGGTTAGGGGAAAATAAAATGTATGGATAAGTTCGTCATTCGTCAGCCGATTTTTATGAACGATGGCTTGTTTTGCTCGAGAAAGTCCAAACTCTATGCTCAATTTGTCAAACTAAAGATATTTTTGCGATTTATAAACATTTTGAATTTTTCTTTGTACCTTTAACCGTGCTGTTTTCACAAAAAATTCAAATTTTTTAACTTTAAAAGGCTCTAACATCATAACGATCATGCTGATTTTAAAACGTTGTAAAGAAACGTTTTAGGAAATTTTATTACCTTTAGTTAGAGACTTTCTTTGTTGAAAACGCCAATCGCGTTTATTATTTATGCTCAAATAAGCTGAGTCATCTTTAAAAAAATTCGAACAAAATTTCTAAAAATTCTATGTTGAAAACTAAGAAGAGGAAAATTTTTTTAAATTCGTTTTCGTATTTAGAAGGCCAAAATCTATCTGAAAAAAATATAAAGATCTCTGAGGCAGGCAAAAAATTTCAAATTGTATACTAGTGCACTGTTATAGCCACATGCAAGCTGACGGTTACTACAAAACTTGATATCCATAAAAAAAATTCTAGCTTCTACATTATTAAACCGATCTTAACAGTTGATACAGTTTTATAAAGAAAAATGTTAGGTCAACGTATTAAAAATAAGCTTTTTGTGGAAAACGACCATGATTTTTGTTTATATCACATTTTTCCCGAAATTTTTCAATTTTTGCGTGATATTTCAAAAAAGAACGTCGGTGCGCCACCTCAGGATGGGCTCCAAAAAATCTGATTTTTTGCACACATTATTATTTTATAGCGAGTCAACGATTCCGCACCCAAGAAACTGGAAAATAAAAAAAAAGTGTTTTTCGCTCCGGCCTACATTGTACATATTTCCCCAAAATTTAGAATGGACATTAGTACTTTTTTTCCGGGTCCACTATGAATGTACATTAGGGTGCATCGATTTCTATGGGCCCGAAAAATATAAAAAATGGTACCCCATATTCTTAATCTACGGTCAATTCTAAGATGTTTTCACCAAGAAACCATTGTTCTAAAATCAATTCCTAGTCCGCGCTTTTTTAATTTAAAAAATGTTCTTTTAAAATTTTATTTTATTACAATTTCTTCAGTGTTTTTGGTCCGATCCTGGCAACATAGATATCAACACTGTTGATGGGACCAGGACTTTCCAAAATTCCATAAGATCAAAGGACCAATTGTCTTTTAAACATAATTTTTATATATCTGTATATATAAAACTCTTTGTCCTGACTGAGTCATCACGCTGTAGGCCAAACGGCTTAAGATTTTAAGCTGAAATTTTCACACAACATAGCTGAGACATAATTATCGTGCAATAAAACGGGATTTTTTGATATCCCCACTGGAAGGGGCTAAAATAGGGGGTCAAAGGTCAAAATTGCTTAGTACGAAATTTTTTTTTTAGCTTTTTGAGCTATCTTAACCAAACTCACAGATTATGTATTTCTTACTCACTGCTACATCCTGAAAAAATTTGGTCAAGATCGGACCACTATATCATATAGCTGCCATAGGAACAATCAGATGCAAATTAAAACTTTGTATGAAGATCATTGTTGTTTTTTTGAGCTATCTTCACCAAACTCACAGATTATGGATTTCGTACGCATTGTAACATTCTGTAAAAATTTGGTCAAGATCGGATCACTATATCGTATAGCTGCCATAGGAACAGTGGCTTTTAATGCTATTTATACACAATCAAAAGAAGATGGACAGGGGGAGGGGAAGGGGAGGGGGGGGGTGTTACGATTCATTAGTGTTGCGACTTTCAAAATCAATTTTGCTACTATAATCCAATTGCAGCGAAAACTTTTAAACAGCGAGCAGCGAAAATGTTAATTCTCTATATTATATAAAGTTTTACTTATTACTATTAGTTTAACTACAGGGAAAAATTGAATTTTCATTTCCCACTTTTTTTTATTAAAAATGACATAACGTCCGGCTATAGCTGTGAGAAGTGATCCCTATTTTCACTCCACATTTCTCCCCGAGATTTTAGCGAGCGTAGCGAGCCGGGGGTTTGCGAGCGAGCAGTGGGTAAACCCTCTAGTACCATATAATACATACATACTACATTCTCTCGTTCTGTCGCTGCTCTTGGCGGCAGAACCTTATGTACAAGAACAATGTATTTAGCTTAGGTTAATTTTTAAGATTGAAGCGAAAATCATAATTAATAAAGAAGCAAAAGGGAGCAGACGCTCCAGCACAAAACATAAAAAGTATTTTAAAAAACTATTGAGAACATTACATGGCGACGGTGACTATGGTCTAACAACAACATGCTCTTAATAACAACCGTAACTCCAATGAGGACAGTAAATATCAGCGCACATCCAGTGAAGAGGACTACAACGTATTGGCCCCAAAGAAGTAAATACTGAAGCAGATACACAACAAGCGTGAGGGGCACACCGCCACTTGCGCCTTCGAGGAGCGTCAGCGTGCCAGCCGGTGACGTCCAGCTGATGCGGCTGAAGACAGCATGCAGATATCATCTTTAACATGCTGCATACATATATTAATATTAAAAGAAATAATTATTGTAAAAATATATTAATTATAAATAAAAAATATTAAAATTGAGCGGAACCACTTCCGCCTATCAGAAGCATAGCCCGTAAAGCTATGCGAAATGCTAGGCAGAAATCTGTAAAAAAATAAATTTTTTTTAAATAAACAAAAATTTTTTTTATAATATCAATGTTTATAAGGAAAATATATATGAGAATAGTATCAAGAAGAAGTAGTTGATTAAAATAAAAAAACAAAGTAAAATTTTCCATGAAATCTCGTATACAATAACAAAATGGGTGGTAAGACTTTAAAAGTTAAAGATAACTTTGCAAATGTGATAAATGTTACAGAAGTCATGGACACCAAGCCACATTTAGAAAACCAGATAGTACTGACTTCCAGCATGTATATAGATAAAAATTAGCTGTCTATATAATGCACAGTAGCGGTAATGACTCCAAACACAGCAGAGGGTCGGAAATTGGCTTGCGCAAATAACCCAAGGCAGCCAAAAAATTAAATTTGTCATTACTTTTCTGCTATAGTCTTCATGATAACTTTTATTTTAAAAGTAATTACGGATATTCAGAACGGGAAAAAAATTTTTAAATTTGTGAGTTTTAGCGACCTTTTTAATTGTTTATATTTATTTAAATGTTTTAAATTTAAATGGTTTAGCTGACTCGAGGTCGAAAGTTAGATAATTATTTCGATATGACATGATTCTCTATTCATACAATTATGATTAACAATGTTTGTTTGACAACAAATGTTGACAATTGTTAACAAATTATACTACAAATTGTACAACAACAACAATACAACATAAGCCTTTACTAAATGAATATCAAGTAGCAAGTGGCTCGGTACACAGCTGTTTCAAGAGACGCCACGTCTCTATCATCAGTACCGTTTTTTGCTGACTATTGTAAGCAAATTTCTGCCGTATTTATGCTCTGTAACTCAAGAATTACCACTTGGGAATTCTAAGGTACAAGTTTCAACCTTATAATAAATATAATTTACGATCGCAAAATGAACAGAAATAAAGAAATTGAAAAAATGTACAAAAAAATACAAAGAAGCGATCCTGAATTTTCCAAAAAATTTAGATTTATTATAGCCAGGGAACCGATAGGCTTATATCACTTACAAAAAATGTATAGTTCAACATACAATGTTGGTAGCTGGCCTTTAGTAGAATGTGCTAAAGTCGAAACACATTTTGTAAGGAAAGGAATTTACAAATAAAAGAGGGAAAGTTGTAGAGTATGAATATTTTGATTATTAAATGAATATTTAAAATAAAGTTATATCAACAAAAATCAGTGTTGTATTAATGGAATGGAAAGAAAAATGTACCATTGTTAATCATCAACGTGTTGAGTTTGACAGTTGGTAGACAT
Organism: Drosophila neotestacea; assembly: GCA_035044365.1. Classification (NCBI taxonomy): domain Eukaryota; kingdom Metazoa; phylum Arthropoda; class Insecta; order Diptera; family Drosophilidae; genus Drosophila; species Drosophila neotestacea. The sequence goes on from JAWNMD010000864.1 coordinate 149,264, forward strand.
ATATAATAACATTTGTCAAATTATATTTGACAACGCTACCAGATTACAACAATTGCCTTTAACACAAGCAATCGATGTGTTAAAACGATTAAGAGAAAATCTTAAGCACATTGCGGATAGACATAATCTACAGATATTTCTACCCAATTCACTGTGAGGCGACACCTATGGTAATTGCCGCACATTATAATAGACAAAACGAATTAGGAATAGCATAGGGATTTGAATTCAAACACAACTGCCGCTATTGGCGAGCAAGAGCACGCCAGTGATCGGTTGCACAGCACTGCAGAATAGAGCGCGGCTTCACCTCGTGGAGATAGAGCGAAAGCTCCGAGGTGAAGGGCGAAAGCTCTGTGGTGAAGTTGTGCAACCGACGCCAGCGCGTACTCGCCGAACGAAGGGCTCGAGAGTGAGCGATCGGAGTCAATAAAGGACAGACGTGTAAATTGTCGCGTCTGGCAAAAGCAAAGAAGTAAGTAGAGCGATATCAGTGTGATCAGAAGTAAGTAGTAGGACAGTGCAGCAGGGTAGTGCAAGTAGTTATAATAACTAGAATAATTAACAATCTAAAAATAAACTACGCAATTAAACCGAACCAATCTAATTTTGATTTACATTTTCCTTTCCTAACCATTAACCGTAGTTAATCAACGAGGGTAGATTCCCGTTGGCTGTGTGAGCAATCCCGGCAACCCATAACCCAAAATAGTAACCGTTAGTAGTAGTCCAACAACGAGGACAGATTCCCGTTGGCCGTGTGAACAATCCCGGCAACCAATAACCCAACAGTACTAACCGCTAGTAGTAGTTGAACAGCGAGGAGAGAATCCCGTTGGCCGCGTGAACAATCCCGGCAAGTAACAGTAGTTAGCGACCATAACGGGTAGTCCGTGAAGCACCGGTTGATACCCTGTGCGGCTACGAGCACCGTAGGGAAGTCCCACGTAATAGTGTGGTTGTAGTTAGAAACTAATATTGGTGCGGGTGTTTGTTTCTTGCCTACACAGCCGAACATTTCCCGCCTTTCCCCTTCACGACCAGTATATTTCGGACTGAGACCTGTACCCCGGTTGAGAACAACTTTACAGCACTTAACACACGAGCATTGTTTGATAAGTCAGAACTTATGGCCTCTAATGTGACAGCCAGCACGTCAACTGGTTCTGTTACTGTATGATTAAATGACAAGAAGTCAAGTATAGTTCAGGTAGAAAATACAAACATGGCACAAACACTGGTCGAATTTCTAAAGTCAGCCTCATCACTCGTACCTGAGTTCGATGGAAAGGCAGAAAATCTACAAAGTTTTAAAGACGCATTGAGTCTAATTGATTCACTAAAAGGCGCACATGAAATAACAGCAGTCGATATAATAAAGACTAAGCTGAAGGGCCATGCCAGAAATCTCATAAGTAACAATTTGGAAAATAATTGACAAATTGACGGTCAAAGTTAGAGGAGAATCATTATATGTAATTTCAGCAAAATTACTAAATCTACAACCGAAAAATAATAACAGCCAATCAATACATTCAAGAAGTAGAAAAATAGACAAAGTCTCTGGAAGGAGCTTATATCAACGATGGCTTTCTCAAGGCAATGACTAAAACTGTTCCATTGATAAGGTAAAACTTATCATGCAGGCTGGCACATTCAGTGAAATGAATGATATGTCAAAATTTGTTAATAGTTGCACAGAAGCAACAGGACATTTAAACAGTGTCCTGCTCTTTCAACAACAACATAACAGGAGTAACCGTGGAAATTACCGAGGAAGAGGTAATAACCACAATATTGGTTACCATAACTACAATAATAATAGAGCACGGGGCCGCTATGGAGGAAACTTTAGAGGGCGTGGCAACTCAAATCAAGGCCACAACAATACAAAAAGCAATGTTCGAGTTACTCAAGGTAACTCGGGAAACTCCCAAGCGCCCTTAGATACTCAAAACTGAAAAATCCTAAAGTACACACGATAAACCTTAGTCTCAATATGTTCGTATCATTCAAAAATGTATCAACTAATACGAAGCTTACATTTTTGCTTGATACAGGAGCAGACATTTCGCTCATTAAAGAAAACTCAGATGTCTTTGATGACATACATAAAGAAAAAACAATAAACATACAAGGCATTCGACAAAGTGTTATCAAGTTCAGTGGCCTAGTACAAATTGAGTTACAGACAGATAGATATATTATTCCACACAATTTTTTTCTAGTTTTGCAGTACCGTGTGATGGAATAATAATTTCATAAAAAATTTAAATTGCAAATTAGACTGTGAACCATCAAACGATTGGTTCATAATTAAACCCAATAACTTAAACTATCCGATAAATGTTCCAATAACATTCAGTTCTGGTAGTAATTCAATACTACTACCAGCAAGATCCGAAGTTGTCCGAAAGTTAGAATTAAATACAACAGACAATAGTGTATTAATTTCAAATCAAGAAACTATACCTTGGAATCTATGTTGCAAATACAGTAGCGACATCCAAAAATACATTTGTCCGTTTACTGAATACAACCAGTACCGATCAATTAGTCGATACAAATAACTTAAAATATGAACCACTTTCAAATTGCGAAGTAATTCAATCCAACCAAGGTTTAAGAAAAGATAAAGTTATGGCTCAATTGCAACAAATTTTCCACCACAATTCAAAACGCAATTAGTCGATTTGGGCAGCACATATAGTGACGTATTCGGACTTGAAACCGAATCAATCACAATAAATAATTTTTATAAACAGAAATTGAGACTTAAGGATGATGAGCCATTGTACATAAAAAACTATAGAAGTCCGCATAGCCATTTGGAAGAAATCCAAAGATAGGTTGGAAAACTAATAGAAAATAATATTGTTTAACCATCTGCATATAATAGCCGACTGTTATTATTATAAAAGAAATCGCTCCCAGGTTCAAATGAGAAAAAATTGAGATTAGTAATCGACTATCGACTATCGCCAAATTAACAAAAAAATATAGCGCAGGCTAACTTTGGCTCGCCAAAGTTTGAATACCCTTGCAGTGCCCTGTGTAAGCCGTCAGATTTTTTACAAAATTTGTTAAATGTTGATTTCGGACCGATCGTTCCTATGGCAGCTATATGATATAGTAGTCTGATTTACACCAAATTTGGTCAGCCTGTTAAAAACTTTATCAAACACACAATGTGTATATTTGGTTGAGATATCTTGGGAAACAAAAAGTTTTTCATGCTAAATGTTGTTTTCGAACCGATCGTTCCTATGGGAGCTATTTGATATAGTTATCCGATCTAGCCGGTTCCGACATATGTACTCCGTGCAGCAAAAAGACAGACCTGTACCAAGTTTCATAAAGATAGCTTCAAAACTGAGAGACTAGTTTGCATAGAAACAGACGGACATGGCTATATCGACTCAGCTCGTCGCCCTGATCAAGAATATATATACTTTATGGGGTCTGTGAGGCTTCCTTCAATGCGTTACACATTTCGTGACAAAATAATAATACCCTCTGCAAAGGTATAACAATTTACTGCATAACGATTATGTTTTCTTATTGCTATTAATAAGATTTCAGGAATTTGGTTTTAAATATTTCATCATAAGATTTTGGGTTTCTTCCCGATCCTCTGCCAAGACCTGACGCATGCATATGAAAGCTTTTTATAAACAAAGTTATTTCGTTTGGATTTTCCATCCAGTTTCTCTAAGACATTGTCCTCCTTTTCCGCTTAATACGACCTCTTTTTGTCTTTTTTTTTTTATCAGTCTCTGGCAATTTAAATGACTCGTTAATTTGTTTTAAGTTTCAGAGCTGCCATCTAGTTTCAGAAAACTGTTAGTTAGTTTCATGAATTGATACTGAATTCATAGTCAACTTTCGTGTGTAAGCCGAATCGGTGTTTATACACTCACTTCTGACAGCATTTTGTGAATCGTATTTACAAATAAGCTCCCTATAAACAGAGCAAATTACTTTTCCTGCCTTGACTTAATGTGCGGTTTTCACCAAATTGAACTTGAAAAAATACAGTAAGCTACAGTGGAGCAAGCTCGACAGTAGGAGACCCAGTACTTTTTGAGTGCAAAGCGTTCACTAAAGATAGTTCTTCAATGTTGCGTACCATCAATAGATGGCGCCACTTGATAAACATAGAGGCCGCTAGCGTCCTTCTTCTTCCTTTTGCCTGTAACATTGTTAGTTAAATAACTTCCGCGTTTATCAACCGATTGGAATGAAACCTTAAGGACAGGTTTGGACTATAGCGAGTATTATTTATACCAAAATCGAAGCGCTAGTCTTAAAGGTTCTCTTGTAATTCGTCTTTAAAATTTTGTTTTTCAATTTCTAGAGGCGGAGGGGGGCGTGGCAAATATCTAAAACAAACTTGATCAATGCAAGATATAGATGAACCTACATGCCAAATTTGGTCTCTCTAGCTCTTAGAGTCTCTGAGATCTAGGTGTTCAAAAAAGGGACAGACAGACAGACAGACAGACGGACATGGCTATATCGACTCGGCTGTTGATGCTGATCAATAATATATATACTTTATGGGGTCTGCCAAGCCTCCTTCTGCCTGTTACGCACATTTTTTTTTGCACAAACTTAATAGACCATTTTGTACTTTTTTAAAGTACTGGGTCTAACTACATCCACAAAAATGATAATTTTTCATGCACGAAGTGACATTTCTTGGTCACAAGTGTACAGGTAAAGGAATATTTGAATACCTAAAAAATAAAGTAATAGAACCAACTCTACTACAGTACCCCGATTTTAGCAAAGAATTTTGCATATGCAAGCAAGCAAGTATGTGGAGCAGTTTTATCTCAAAACTACAATGGACTCCAACTCCCCGTTGCATATGCATCTAGAGCATTCACAAAAGATGAAAGCAACAAAAGCACTACAGAGCAAGAATAAGCTGCAATTCACTGGGCAATAGTTCATTTTCGACCATATATTTATGGCAAACATTTTACAGTTAAATCAGACCACAGACCCTTAACATATCTATTTTCAATGGTCAATTCAAGTTCCAAATTAACACGCATGCGGCTAGAGTTAAAAGAAAGCGACTTTACAGTCGAGTATCTAAAGGGTAAAGACAATTTCGTGGCAGATGCCCTGTCTAGGATGAGAATATCCGAGCTCAAAGACTTACAAGTTAAAGTCCTGAAAGTCACTACCAGGCACCAAAGTAAACAGAAAAATCCCTGCGCAGGAGAAGAACAAGTAGATTTGCCTATGCAAACCCTTGACAACGATTATCCGATCTTGACCAAATTTTCTAAGGATGTAACATTGAATTAGAACTATCTGTGAGTTTGGTTGAGATACCTCAAAAAACAACAAATGTCATCATACTAATGTTTTATTTGCATTCGATTGTTCCTATGACAGCTATATGATACAGTCTTCCGATCTTGACCAAATTTTCTCAGGATGTAACAATGAGTAAGATATACATAATCTGTGAGTTTGGTTCGATTAGCTTAAAAAACAACAAAGGTCAAAATGCTAACCTTTTGCATCTGATTGTTCTATGGCAGCTATATGATATAGTCATCCGATCTTGAATAAATTTTCACAGGACGTACCGTTTGGCTTACAGCGTGATGACTCAGTGAGGACAAAGAGTTTAATACTTATATATATGTAGATAGATTTTGGTAAGAACGATCTCAAAAAAATTGTTAAAATCAAGATAGCTTCAAAGCTGGGAAAATAGTTTGCAAGGAACAGTCGGACAGACAGACGGATATCGACTTAGCTCGTCGCCTAGGTTAAGAATTATACTTTATGGCAGGGGTGCGCAAAGCAGCCTTATGGATGTGCACGCATGAATACATATATAGAAAATCGCACGCACACAGTAACGATCAGTTTTTTTTATTTCAATGTGTACACTGACAAAAATGGAAACATTGCAATTCATATATAAAGTTTTCGGCGAAGAAAACACTTGCAACTTGCAACGGCAAAGCGAAGGTTCGCGGTAAGCGTGCAGTGAAAAATTGTTTTTGCTTTTCAGGCAACGAATAATGGGGGAGGGTAAAGAACGAAAAATTGTTTGTGTAATTTGCAATGTGCGCCAGAACCTTACCAGTGTGCAAGCTTCACACACTTCCATATGCAATGTGCAGTACAAAAAAATGCAGTAAGCTACAGTAGAGCATGCTCTACAGTAGGAGACCCAGTACTTTGTGAGTGCAAACCGTTCACAATAGATTGTTCTTCAATGTTGCGTACCATTCAATAGATGGCGCCACTACGAAGATAAGTTAAAAGTTAATAAACACAGAGGTCGCTAGCGTGTCTTCTTCTTGCTTTTGCCCGTAACATTGTTTGTTCAATAACTTCCGTGTTTATCATCCGATTAGAATGAAATTTACAGGACAGTTTTGGCCTATAGTGTTTATTATATGTACCAAAAATTAAAAGGCTAGCAATAAAGGGGCTCTTGTACTTCGAAATTTTTTTCGAAATTTTGTATTTCAATTTCCGGGGGCGGAGGGGGGCGTGGCAAAAATCTAAAACAAACTTGATCAATGGGACTTGTAGATGAACGCACATGCCAAATTTTGTGTCTCTAGCTCTTATAGTTTCTGAGATCTAGGATCTCATAAAAGTGACAGACAGACAGACGGACAGACAGACGGACATGGTTATATCGACTCGGCTGTTGACGCTGATCAAGAATATATATACTTTATGGGGTCTGCCACGCCTCCTTCTGCCTGTTACGCACATTTTTTTTGCACAAACATAATAGACCCATTTGTACTTTTTTAAAGTACTGGGTCTAATTAAATGTGCGTCGTGTGCATAGGCGCTGCGCACCCCTGCTTTATGGGGTCTAACACGCCTCCTTCAATGCGTTACAAACTTTGTGACAAAATTATAATACCCTCTGCAAATAGGGTATTCTAAAAAAAAAGTAGGTCAATTGCTGTTGCAGAAGAATAATTTGTACCCAACAAATGTAATTTACAACAACAATAAAATATAATCAAAAATTGCTTAAATCCAAATTCCATATTTTGAACATTTCTTTAATTAATTCAGGTTTTTCAATAGCATTGATTCTAACGATTTTTTGAGATCGTTCTTACCAGAATCAATTTATAAAATAATCCATGCGAGGAAAAAAATTATGTTTTTAGGACAATTGGTCCTTTAATCTTATGGAATTTTAAGAGTCATGGTCCTAACAAGGGTGTTGAAATCAATGTTGTCTGGATCGGACCAAAAGCACCGAAGAAATTGTAACAAAATAAAATTTCCAACAAAAACATTTTTCAACTAAAAAAGCTTGGACTAGGAATTATTTTAGAACTATGGTTTTTTGGTGAAAACATCTTAGAACTGACCGTAGATTATGAATATGGAGTACCAATTTTTGTGAAAAAAATCGATGCACCCTAATGTACATACTTCCCAAATATTGACAGTTCTCTCTATTGTGTCTGATACTACGTTTATACGGAGCATTCATCAATTCTTCACTCTACAAAATCAAAAGTCAAAAAAGTGGAGTTGCCAGATAGATAACTTAAGAATGGTGTTATACTGTTTTTACACTGCCGCATCATTGTCGAAGGTGCGGAAAAATTATGAGTGTCGTTTACACTGGAGCCGCATCTTTTTTCGCATCATTTGTCAGCTGTTGGCCTGCCAATGTCAGATTTATTTATTAAAACAGAGACAATTACGAGTTCTAAACTGGTAAATTTGGATATGGTGCAATTGTTAATTGCAGTGCACTTTCAAAAATGCTTTTAAGACTTTGAATTTTGTCTTTTGTGTTTCTATTTGAAATTATTATTTCCGCGGTTCAACTATATTACTATTGGTTATCGATATTCAAAGAAAAAAACAGCTGTTCGCTGTCGATATCCCATCAATACCCCGAAAAATTGCAGTATTAAAAAATTCGAACAGAATACGGCAGCACTTGCCAATGATAAGTCGCATGATTTAAGATGCGGACGATTCATTGTCTTCTTCTATCCACAGGGTTATTATGGGCATCATTGCCGCATGTTCCATTTAACGGAAAAGCCCATAAAGTATATATATTGTTGATCAGCATCATCAGCCGAGTCGATACAGCCATGTCCGTCTATCCCATTTTTGAGTTCCTTGATCTCAGAGACTATAAGAGCTAGAGACACCAAACTTGGCATGTAGGTTCATCTATATCTTACATTGATTAAGTTTGTTTTAGATTTTTGACTCGTCCCCTTCCGCCACCGGAAATTAAAATTCAAAAAGTCGAATTACAAGACCACCTTGAATGGTAGCTTTTTCATTCTAATCGGATGATAAACGCGGAAATTATTCAACTAACAATGTTACGGGCAAAAGGAAGAAGAAGACTCGCTAGCGACGTTTGTGTTTATCAACTGATATCTTCTTAGTGGCGCCATCTATTGCAATTTCTCGTACGCAACATTAAAGAACAATGTAAAGTGAACGCTTTGCACTCAAAAAGTACAGGGTCTCCTACTGTCGAGCTTGCTCCACCGTAGCTTGCTTCATTTTTTGTCTTCAATTTCATTACAGAAATCGGGCTATAATTTATAAAGCCATCGAAAAAACTAGAGTCAATATCAGCCGACCAGAAATTTTGGACGAAAGACACTCCTTGGTAAAATGTTGATCTCATTTCGGACTGAAAGATACTGAATTCTACTCTCATAAGAGAAATTTAGTGCTTTGAATTTAAAAACGGACTGTTCGAAAAACAGACCTTATGTCCATATTTAATAATTGCCTAGAAAAGAAAACAAAGAGAGACGTAAAGTGAATTTCAGACATAATAGAATGCTATCGCCGTGGAAATGAAATTAATTGGCCGGGAGGGTGAGCTTTATTTAACTGATTCCTACTCACATGAAAAACGGGTACCCGAAACACGCGACCTTCGAAATTAGAATAGACAACTGCAGCACTTGGAAGGAGTGGAGTCTTCTGCAAGCCTAGATTGTCGCCATCGTACCAATTGACTAGTTCCAATCGGCTTGTGCCTGTGGGTGATCCCTGATTGTAATAGATGCGGAAGGCCTTGCGACGAGGCCTTGTGATGATCACCGCACGCATCGGCTCCTCAAATCGCACACGAGTCGTATTCGGTGGTTGCTTGGCTCCCCAAAAAAAGATAAAAAGACTGAGGCGATGGGCAAGACGACGTTCCTGAATGAGTGCCAATAGCTCATCCGGTTCTTGAAATATCAAATTTACGCACTCTATGGCGCCCAAAAGATTCGCTTCAATGTACTGAAAGAACAGCTCCATGTCATAGAAGATGACGGACTTGTAGTAGAGTCGATGAATTCGCTGAACAAAGTCATCAACCTGAATCGTGTCATTATTCTCACAGGTTGCACTGAGCAGCCTCGGCAACGCTAAGATGGCCAGCTGGCGCAGCTTCAATCCGTTGATGATCTGCGAGAGAGCTTTAAACCATTGAAATTGTTATTAGTCGGTGGCATGTGGTATGTTGTTGTGTTGGGAATTTGTAAATGTTGTTTTATTACCAATAGCCACATCGGACTCATTGCATGGACTATAGTTGAGTTTGGCCCAGGCCAGTGAGCAAAGAAAAATCCACAAACAAAAAACAACAGCCCAGTTCCTTTCCTGCATATCGAGTCCTTGGTTTAGACCGGTGTTCCGTCCTTTTATAGCCCGCATTATGATAGCTTTTTAATGCTCAATTATAGCATCAGGTCTTAAATATCATACGTCAATTGTAGCAGACAGCTGGGACAGACAGTTGAGTTTGTTGAAGTGCACCCATTTCGGACTATCAAGAGTCAGCTATCGATTACACCATGCAACAGCGAAAGCTCTCCCGGACCAAAACCACTTTTTATACCCTGTGGGGTATATTAAGTTTTATTTATTTTATTTTTATTTGTAGGGTTGAATCCCAATAATTCGACCCCCGCTAAATCAAAAATCTCAAAAATTCTTAAAAAATTATGTACCCTTGAAAAAATTAGGTAATTCGTAAAAAAATACATACATTTTGGTCCCCACACTAATTCGAAGTATTCTTCGCAACGCAAAGAATACTGAACCTCTTATAAATTTAAATTTAAATTTCGACTATGTGCAATTGACAGATAATTGTCTAAGTGTAACTTACATTATAAATATTAACAACTTAAAATGCTTTAAAGTAAAAAAAAAAGAAAAACAAAAATCATCACATATATATAACTAGGGAGATATGTGGAGTGAAAATAGGGAACACTTCTCACAGCTATAGTTGGACCTTAATTTCTAATAAGAAAGCGGAAAATGTATATCCAACTTTTCCCTGCAATTGGACTTAAAGTAATAGTATTTTATATTAGCAGGGGGCAAGCTATATGGTAGCTATATGATATAATCATTCGATCTTGACCAAATTTTCTTAGGATATAGCAGTGAGTAAGAAATATAAAAACTGTGAGTTTGGTTGAGATAGCTCAAAAAACAAACCAAAATTTCATACTAAGCAATTTTGATCTTTGACCCCCCATTTTAGCATCTTCCAGTGGGGACATCGAAAAATACCGTCTTATTGCTCGATAATTATGTCTCAGCTATGTTGTACGAAAATTTCAGCTCGATATCTTAAGCGTTTTGGCCTACAGCGTGATGAATCAGTGAATCAGTCAGTGAATCAGGACAAAGAGTTTTATATATATACATAGATGGGCAAGTTTAAAATTAAGATCAATTACTCAAATCCAAAATTTGTTGCGAGGATTGGGGAAAACCCAAGAAAAACCCAATCAATAAGATATATTTCTTAATAATAAAAATTGAGGCCTCTGCATCAAAAACATAATGAAGTCTATTATAATCCGAACAGAGCACTCTTAAGGGTTAATGCAGGTAATAGTTATTAGTACAAAGATTAAGGGATAGTGAAACATAATTACGGGTATAATTGTCAGGAACTAAGAAATTAATGTGACTCAATAAATAATAAGAATCAATTTCGCCAGCTACTAATTTAACCATAAACATGACACCAAGCATGATACGACGGTTAGTTAAAGTGGGTAGATTAATTAAAAGAAGTCTACTAGTATACGGGGGCAAATCAAATTCCATAGCCCATCGTTTGATGAACCCAAGGACTTGAGTCGCCTTACTGACCAATAAAGCAACATGTGTATCAAACTTCAGTTTATGCTCGAGGAGAATACCAAGATCATTTACTTCATCTACTCTAGTAAAGGATACCAAATCAAGAGTATAATTGATTATGTGATGCAAATGTCTATTGAAAGTTATAACTTTGCATTTAGAACAATTAAGACTTAGTAAATTAAGTTTGCACTATTTAAAAAAGCGGTCAATATCTGCTTGCACTAATTCAGAGTAGGAACTGTCGTTAAATGACAGACACAATTTCACATTATCAGCACACATTAAAATGTTAGAGTGTAGAATAATAGAAGGAAGATCGTTAATAAAGAGGTGAAAAAGCAGAGGGCCAAAATGACTACCCTGAGGAACACCAGACGTTACCAAGACGGGCCTCGAAATAGCCGACCTGAAAACAACGTTTTGAGTTTTGTTAGTAAGGTAATCGGATAACCATATAAGAAGATTTTATGGTAATCCTATTGAGTTCAATTTATTAAGTAAAACACAGTGGTTAACAGAGTCAAATGCCTTGCTGAAGTCAGTATAAAAAACGTCAGTCTGCATTTTATTTTTACAACCCTTGATCACTAAAGAAGAAAATTCGGTTTGTGGTTGTAGATCTATGTTTCACAAAACCATGTTGGTAAGGTGATATAATAGAACTACACAAATAAGTAAGTTGTGAAGTAATAATTTTCCCAAAAAGTTTAGGTGTAGCACACATTTTGGAAATAGGCCTATAGTTGTTAACGCAACTCTTAGGGCCACTTTTGTGTGACGCAATGATATGTGATTCCCTCTTAACAGGAAATGAGCCTAAGTACCTAAGTACGCAACCTGGCAACTCATCAGAACCTGGGGAGAAAACTGGTTTAATTATATTTAGTTCACATAATACTGAGTCTTCAGTGATCACGGGTTTAGGAATAAAGTACGATTTTTGCAAATTATAGGGATAGGATGTACTAAGAGATTAGCTACTATAAGCAAAGTAAGTTGTTTGAAAATATTCTGCAAATAAATCGGCAGCAACCTGATCATTATTTGCCGTCGTATTTTTATATGAAACTCAATGAGGTTATATAGATGATATACGTTTAGAATTTAGTTAGTTTCGACTATATACAATTGGTCCTCATACTCCGCGTTGCAAAAACGTATGGAGTTTCATACATTTTTTTTTTTGACAATTGTATTTTCGTATTGTATATAGGCGAAACTTTTGTAATTGTTGTCCGATTTGGTTCACACTACTTTTAAAATGATTGAAGACGAATAAGTTTTAAACGCTATGACAAAAAATATTTTTTTTATAATTTTTATATAATTTTTTGGACCCAGTACTTTAAAAAAGTACAAATAAGTCTATTAAGTTAGTGCAAAAAAATGTGCGTAACAGGCAGAAGGAGGCGTGGCAGACCCCATAAAGTATATATATGTAGTCCCTGATATTCCGCAGTGATGTTTAATACGCAGAGACGACGTTGTTTTTAGAATTATTCTTTATTAATATTATTATAATGTTTGTTAAACAATAAATGTATAATGTTTGTTTGTGTGTGTATTGTACGTGTTGTGTTAGCAATGAGATCCCGGCAACGACTACTTGCAGATCTCACATCTTACTCTCTTCACTCTCATTATGTCAGTGTTTAATAACGGCGACCACTTCGAGTCTCTCGTGTGTTTACTAACACTTGCTCTTCTGGTTTATTATCGATTCCCACATTCGGCCCTCCTGACGTAGGATTCGACCCGAATTCTTTCATAAATTCTGCGACAGTTGACGTTTTATGTGGACCTTCTCCCTCTCCTACTTTTTCTACGTCATAACGTCCATTTTTATGAACCTTTACTATTTTATATGGCCCAAGATACTTGCCCTTTAATTTCAATCCAACTCCATACTGAGTACGCTTAATAGCTACTAAATCATTCACCTGGTATGTCTTTTCAATCTTCCTTTTCTTATTAAATGCCCGTTGATTTTCTTTTTGTAACACCTTAATATTCTCCCTTGCTTCATTACGCAATAGTTCACGTTCTTCATCTAGTTCATCAATCAAAGTTTGTTGGACTAGTTCTTTAAGTTCGAGATCATCGGTACAACGCATATTAACACCAGTCAAGATCTTAAATCGGGCAACCTTTGTACTTCTTGGTTCTATATTGTTTATTACCTGTTGCACTCTACCTACATGTTTATACCACGAGCCTGGACTCTCAAGACTTAACTTGGCCAGCATGGGAACTACAATTTTATGCATGCGCTCGACTTGTCCATTTCCGCGAGGAACGCCTGTCGTTATCATTAAGTGCCTGTATCTTCTGCTGTTCACAGTATTCTTTAAACAAATTAGCTGTAAAAGCAGCACCTCGATCTGACACAATTCTGCATAGATTTCCAAAATTAGTAGCTTGCCTCTCCAAGCAACCTATGACCTCTTCGACACCTGTACTACGTGTTGGATAAAGCCAAACATACTTCGAAAATGCATCAACAATTACTAATATGTAGTTGTACCTTTTCTTAGTCAACTCCATCGGTCCTACATGATCAATATGATAAGTGGTTAGTGGTTTATCGCCCTTGTCTATTGGTAACAAATACCCCTCTTGTCTACCCAACTTTGCATTTACCAAGATGCACTCAACACAACTACCCACAACTTTCACTACCTTTTCATTCAATTTAGGAATGAAATAAGATTTCTCCAACAAATCTTGTGTTTTCTTTGCTGCGAAATGACCTTGTCTGTGCGCAATCTTTATGATTTCATTTTCCATTAAGGATGGTACAACAATCAGTTCTCGATCTGGGTTCTTGAACAGAATCTGATTGGATATATAAAAATCTTCATATGGACCACTCTCGACAAGATTTCGAACGGCTTTCGTCCAATCATCTGCCATTTGAGCTTCTTTCAATCTGTGCATTACGCTATCTGTCAATACAAAACAAGCAACTCGACTAAGCGCATCCACATGTCTCATCTTGGTACCTGATCTGTGCTCTATCTCATAGTCAAAGTCTTGTAGATACATTGCCCATCTAGCAACTCTTAACGGAACTTCCTTCTTTTTCATAGTCATGGCGAACGCATTACAATCAGTGATGATTTTAAACTTAGTTCCCAAGACATATACCCGCCATTTAGTCAAAGCTCCTATGACTGCTAGCACTTCGAGTTCGTATGAGTGATATTTTTCCTCGCAAGGTTTAGTTTTTCTACTCATGTACATTACGGGGTGTAACATTTCATCTACTGAATTTTTCTGTAACAAAACAGCCCCAAATCCATACTTTGATGCATCCGTATGAATCTCTGTTGTTGCTTTTGGATTATAGAGATGTAGAACTGGTTTGCTAGTTAACGCTGCTTTCAATTGTTCAAACGACACCTGTTGCAACTCCTTAAACTCAACCTGTGTATCTTTGCGTAGCATATCGGATAGTGGTTTTGCAATTACTGCATATCCGTCAATGAATTTTCTAAAATTTGACGTCAAACCCAAAAAACGTTGAATTGCTTTCCTGTCACGAGGTATCGGAAAATTCGCTACTGCTTGAGTCTTCTCTTCACTGGGTCTGATTGTACCATTTTCAACAACATATCCCAAAAAATCAACCTTACTCTGCAGCACTTGACATTTGCTCCAATTTATTCGCAATCCATTATTTTCTGCAACCTCTAGCACTCTCTGTAACTTTTCAAATCCGTCTTTAAAATCTGTACCAGGGATGATAATATCGTCCATGTAAACTACCGCATCACCGTTTTGAATCAACTCGCGCATGACAGACATAATAAAACGAGTAAACACGGCCGGCGAGTTTGAAATACCAAATGGTACGAATCTAAACTCATATTGCCCCTTTTGAGTTACAAACGCTGTGTACTTTTGTGACTGTTCTTCGACTGGTACATGGAAATAGCCGTTTGTTAAATCAAGTGTTGTAAAAATCATTGCTCCTTGCAATTGTTCAATCACTGTATCCATCTGCACCATTGGAAAATTGTCTCTCACAATCTTTTTATTTAATCGTCTATAGTCACAGCATAACCTTTTCTTGCCATTTTTCTTTGCCACCAATACAATTGGTGAAGCATACTCTGACGTACTTGGCTTTATAATTCCTTCAGCAATCCACTCTCTAATCTGGTCATCCACCACATTCTGTTCGCAAAACGGTAATTGTCGCGGATGCTGAAAAACTGGTAACTCATCCTTTAACACAATTTTCATCTGAACGTTACTTTCGACGCTACGTTTTGGATTATGTCCTACTATCAAATGTTTTACCTTAACCGCCTGTTGTTGGGTTAAATGCGACATTTCCACTTCCACTTCATTTTTTTCGGTACTGAGCATACACAAACTTCCAAATTCTTTGAACAACTCTGTGCAAGACCCATGAGTTTCCAAACTAATACTGCCTTTATCGCTGCTTTCTCGATCATCTCGATTCCGGCTTATAAGTTCTGTGCCACCCTTTGTTACTTTCATGTCAACATCTTCAAGAATGGTTCTGCCTAAAATTGCTTCAAATGCAATATCTTCATCTGAGATGATGTGAAACTCGACTTGCATCTTAATACCATCGATCTGTACAGGAATGCTTGTACTGCCAAAAGTCACAATCTGACTTTCTCCAATTCCTGTCAAACATTTTTCAATACCTGATAGCTTATTAATGCCTAATTTAAGAAAGATACTTCTTCGCATTAAACAAAGATCTGCTCCTGTATCGACAAGTCCTTTGAAACTAACATTTGAGTGTTTAACAACCTTCAATTCTAGCCCAGAGGAAGTAAACATACTTGACGGTTTCGTTAATATCTTGTCTTGAACCACATTAGTTGACTTCTCTTGCTTAATTTGTACTTCTGTTTTACATTGTGCCGCTCTATGTCCTGGTTGGTTACACTTAAAACAGACAAACTCCTTTTTCGGACAATCCTTCTGAACATGATTCTCACTTCCAAATTTAAAACACTTTCTTACCGAACTTGATGTCTTTCCCATTCCATTCTCACCTCCACTAACTTGCGATCCATTTCTGTTTAACGGTTTTAACGAACCTCGCATCTTTTGGTACGCATCTATCTGTATTTTCAGTTGTTTCATACTCTTAGCCTGATAAAGTAGAGCTTTATTACTGCGAGAATCTGGAATACCATCTACAAAATATTCGATCAAACTTTCATCATCCAAATCAATTGGTTTTGCGATCTCCATCAGAGCATACAAATACTCATGCAGCGTTTCATTTTTACTCTGATGCCGCTTAACAAGTCTTCGATGAATCTCGGCTGAGGATACTCTAATACCAAACTCATCGATCAAAGCAATCTTGAATGCACTCCAATCACGAATATCACGCTGGCTGCGTACAAACAATTTTGCTGCGCCCTTAAGCAATTGTTTTGCATAAACAAACAGTTGTAACTGACTCCATTCTACAGTTAAAGCACACTCTTCAAGTTCTTCAATCCACTGATTAATGTCTGGTGAATTCGAACCACTAAAATGTGAAACACTACCTTCTACATCTTTTAGCGTGAACCATGACCTAGCCAAACTGTGTCCGAACGGTTGTGAACCAATGCCCGCTAAATTTTCAATTCGTTGCACATCTCTTTCTTGACTTGGTGTATTTCTCGACACTGATGCAAATGACTCATTCTCCTCATTTTCACTATCTTGATTATTTCTTTCATTTTCAAAACCATAGTGAGCAAGTAATCTGTTTTGTAATTCCACCTTTCTGCCACTCGTCTGAATTCGAGCTCCGATAATTTACTGCGTAGATCCGCAACAAGTAGTGCCAAAATCTCATCTCTATGCATTTTTAACAAATTTCGTATTTAAATGTATCAAAACTTTTAAACTTCAATAAGTAAATTTAAATTTTGTCAAATGACCTTCAAATTTTACCAAATCGGCCAATTGCCGTTGGCAATTCTCAAAACGGAAATAACAATGGTTTTTAAACTTTACATAAAGTAATTCTTAAAATTATGGTTATGTAATTTAAAATGTAATCCTTAACACTATGTTAATATACCCTACAACTCAATTAGCGTCTCTATACGCAATCTTCAGGTTCGTTTCCAACCTGACTTTGACAACTTTGTCACTCACCACACCTCCAATCCAGATAGCTCTTCGTCGTTGCACCAGACTTGACCCACAAATAACTCGCCACCAGTTAATTGCCTCTGTCGTCTATACACGCACTTATCTGCTTCTGTTCTCTGCTCTTCAGACAGCTTCTCGTCGTCGCATCAAACTTGTCTCACAAATAACTCGCCACCAGTTAATTGCCTCTCTCGTCTTTGCACGCACGTCTCTGCTTCTGTTTTCTGCTCTTCAGACAGCTTCTCGTCGTCGCATCAAACTTGTCTCACAAATAACTCGCCACCAGTTAATTGTCTCTCTCGTCTTTGCACGCACGTCTCTGCTTCTGTTTTCTGCTCTTCAGACAGCTTCTCGTCGTCGCATCAAACTTGTCTCACAAATAACTCGCCACCAGTTAATTGTCTCTCTCGTCTATGCACGCACGTCTCTGCTTCTGTTCTCTGCTTTGCGTACAGTTTCTCGTCGTTGTGAAATTCGACTCAAAAACAACACGCCACAACTGCTTGCCTCTCTTGCTGTACGTACGTTTCTGCTTCTTTGTTCCTGTCCTTTTCTGACTGCCAGCCCCAGCGAGTTTTCTGCTCTCGTCGCTTTGTAGCTTTGTCGCTTGGATCAGTCCCGTTGCTTGCAACTTTACGCCTCTCAGTAACGGTTTCGGCCTCTCTTCTTCGTTGCTTTTTACGTTGCCAGAGTCTGTTTTTCTGTTTCGATCCCTCGTCGCCGTGCCTTTTCTGCTGCGTAACTGACTTTCTCAGAATCTGCCACTTCCAGAAAATTCGATCCGACGCTGTGCTGATTTGCTTTCTCCTTCGCACTCAAGACTTTATATCTCTGCGACTTTTCGGTTTTTCAATTCTCGGATCTCCGTACAACACACCAGGAAACGATATGCACATTAACTCACACACAATTATTGTTTTATAATTTTATTAAAGGCTGAACTTTCAAAATTGTGAAATTCAGTCTAAGTCGATTTCTTGAATTGTGAAATTCAATCCCGGTTGAGCCCCAAAATGTAGTCCCTGATATTCCGCAGTGATGTTTAATACGCAGAGACGACGTCGTTTTTAGAATTATTCTTTATTAATATTATTATAATGTTTGTTAAACAATAAATGTATAATGTTTGTTTGTGTGTGTATTGTACGTGTTGTGTTAGCAATGAGATCCCGGCAACGACTACTTGCAGATCTCACATCTTACTCTCTTCACTCTCATTATGTCAGTGTTTAATAACGGCGACCACTTCGAGTCTCTCGTGTGTTTACTAACACTTGCTCTTCTGGTTTATTATCGATTCCCACATATATTCTTGATCAGCAGCAGCAGCCGAGTCGATATAGCCATGTCCGTCTGTCTGTCTGTCCCATTTTGTGTCACCTAGATCTCAGAGACTATAAGAGCTAGAGAGACCAAATTTGGCATGTACGTTCATCTATATCTTGCATTGAGCGAGTTTGTTTTAGATTTTTTCCACGCCCCTCTCCGCCCCCGGAAATTGAAAAACAAAATTTTAAAGACAAATTACAAGAGAACCTTTAAGACTATCGCCTTGATTTTTTGTATATATGTATAATACTCAGTATAGTCCAAACCTGTCCCGAAAATTTCATTCCAATCGGTTGATAAACGCAGAAGTTATTCAACTAACAATGTTACAGGCAAAAGGAAGAAGAAGAGACGCTAGCGACCTCTATGTTTCTCAAGTGGCGTCATCCATTGAATGGTGCTCAACATTGAAGAGCAATCTTTAGTGAACGCTTTGCACTCAAAAAGTACTGGGTCTCCTACTGTCGAACTGCTACACTGTAGCTTACTGCATTTTTTACTTTCGGAAATATATTCGGACTTTGGTCTCATAACGCCTATACGGACAAATTGCTGGCAAGGATTAGATGGACAGATGCTGACTCCACCTTACGACGCCCTCCCATCCTATAGTCGGATGCGATACTTTGTGCCGACTCCCTAATCCAAACTTTACCCAACCTCACCACATACCCATCTCACCCCTAATTACAAATTACCAAATGATTTTCAATTTATATATTTAATATCTTTAATTAACATTAATATCTCCCAACATTTTTATAATATTATATAATTGTAATCTCTTCTATCTAATTTAAATCTATATATTATTTTAGTGTAATTTGCTTTTATCTATTATTTTCATGCTTTATATTTAATGTAATTATTTCCTATAATTTCACTATTTTAATTTACTTATACCACTAACCAATGAATACATAGATGAGTCAAACAGCGATTTTCGTGTTACGCTTTTTTTTTACTGCTCATCACTGTTGCCAACTTGTCCCTTTTCCGGACAGATTTGTCCTGTTTTTAAGAACTTTAAACAATTCTTAAATTAAATGAGAAAGCTTAACCCAAAAACTGTTTTTGTATTTTGTGTGCATTTGGGGCTCCATATTTTTAGCAATTTTTTAATTTTTCGTACTTTTTCTCGTAATATAACTTTCTAATATTATTTTCAAATCTGTCCCTTTTTTAACGGTCAAACATTGGCAACGCTGCTGCTCATAGACCCCAGTTCGTCGGCAAATTTTACGAAGCTTGTAGATCCCAGCCGAGCGAGCAACGAACATAGCTGAGATTGCCGAGCAGAGAGAAACGATTTACGGCTTGATTGCATCAGTATCGTATCGACCTTGCAGCAGAAGAGTAGTCTCTGTGTCGCTTGCTCTCTCATGTTTTTTTTTTTTGAGGAAAATATTTATTAATAAATATTGCAATAGATTTATATATATAAATTCAAATGTATGTGTGTGTCGTGGACGTTCAAGTTTATGTCTTGTGTATTTTCGGTGTTTTAGCTTTTTTATAACTTTTCAGGACAACATACGATTTCCCTAACCCTAATAGAGCTTTCTTGGGGTCGCAAAGGACTGTGGTCCGTGCAGGAGGATTTTCATGCCACTGCGTTTGTTGTCCAGTCCTGTCAGCGTCTGATATCGCTACCAATCCATAGTCAAAAAACCGTTTTGTGTATTAGGAGAGTGGTGGCAAGCATGAGCGACCGATGACCGATAAGTACCCATACCCGCCCATATTCATCTCACCCAGTTGTAAAAATTTTTGTCTTCTTGTTGTTAATAATTTGCAGTGTTTATTGCATGTATTTAGCAGTTCCTTTCTTGATAAGTTTTGGCAAGTGTTAATACGGTAATACTTGTTTTTTTTAGGATTCTATTTGGGTGAGTTTTTCTTGTTTTGGAGCACTGAGCAGTAAGGTTATTTTTAGAATTATTTTCATAGTTTTTACATAGGTTCCTTATATTAATATTTGTAGAAGGTTTAATTTAAATAGCTCGTCCATTTTGGTATATTATTTATTGTATTTATGTTACATGTTAGCAAATAATTACAATAGGAAATATTAAATGGTAAGACAGAGCACGAGTAAAAAAAGAAATATAAAAGATTGACTAATAAATATAGGGAAGTTCAGCAATTGGTGCGGAAGACTAGGCGTAATCTCGACCTCCTTTGGAATAGAGGGGTGAAGGAAATGGTTCCCACGACGTGAGCTAACGCCAAAAAGTCCGACGCAGATCCATGGTCAGGAGGGCACACTCCGTCGTTGATGGCATTGGACGAGTCGATCCAGGGCGCAGTTGAAGGAGCACAGGAGAAGGCAGGCGCCATCCCGAAGCAGCGATACTCCGAATTGCCAAACCGGAGCGCTCCGAACGAGATCCCGAGCGAGATCCAATCGGCGATCAATGTGGCACTGTTCCAGGCACAGGAGACCTATAGGACAGCGATGTCTACCAGCTGTCGGAATTCCAGGCTGAGATCCGCCGCGAAATGATGGAGCTCATGTTCGAAATCCAGGGTGTGGTGAGACGAGGACAGCAAGCGAACAAGGCGAATAAGATGCCGGCACCAGCGGCCCCATTCCCCACATCAGTGCCTGAGCCGGTTTCATCCCATCCTGGTCGTTGGATTGACAACAGGGAATTGGAGGCACAACAGAGAGCTGAGGCCAAGTACCGAGGATGACCATACGCGGACGAGCGTAGGAGGAACGAGGGCAGATACCCGGAACCTCACTCGGCAGGACGCTCGGAGTACGTCGAGGTTCGTTGCTGGGGACTCACGTTTGATGGCGGCCCTAAAACGATGCCCGTAAAGGAGTTCATATTTCGAGTGGAACATATGCAGAATGCTTACCAACTGCCCTGGGCGGAGGTGATTCGGGATTTCCACCTCATAGTGGACGGACGGGCCAAGGATTGGTTCTGGATGCAGCGAGATCCGGGAATGCGATGAACTGGCCCAACCTGCGTTATTCCCTCGAAAAAAATTTCCAGACACGAAGGACCAGTTTCGAGCAGAAACAAGAGCTCCGAGAGCGACGGCAGCGATCTGGAGAGAACATCGACGATTAGATCCCGACTGGAAAACCATTTCTCGGATCACGCGTAATATACCCGATGTTCATCACCAGCTGGGAGATGCTACGGGACGAATGTCATGACGCCGAGAAGTGGGTGACCAACCGATGGAGTCGACCGCCAGCTGGTCCGCCGCCGATGAGACCTTTCAGAGAGCATCACCAGGTTCAAGAGGTGTGTGCTCCAGAGCCAGAGGGAGAACCACAGGAGCCACCAGCCGAAGCCGTGGAGGCTTTGTATCAGCCGCGTCAGGGCGTGTTGGAACTGTGGGGAGCAAGGACAAACTTTCTGGGACTGTAAGTAGCGGGTGCGCAAAATCTTTTGCTACCGGCGTGGATTACCTGATGTGCTGGTGACCAAGTGCTCGAGATGCCAGGCGGGAAACAGTCGGCAGGGCAGGAGGCAAGCGGAGGAGTCATGTCCTGTGGTCCCGACCCCGAAGTAGAGCCGGCCTCCCATTGCATGTTAGCAGTAGATTCTAAGGTTAAGGATAGTAATTTCGTAAAAATCAAAATAGTTAAAGGAAACGACACACACTTACGTAAGCCCACGTCGTCCGCGCGGTTTCCTCTATCAGTCCCCAAAGCAGCCTATGAAGAAGCCCGCGCATGGATATTTCAGCACGGTTTACGGTGAAGCATAAGCCAACAGCAATAACGCCACGGGTGCAGCGTGCCAGGTCGCGTTATAAGAAGAGAAGTCTAGTGCGCCGACGTGTGTGTGCATCGGTCGGGATGGTAGTGAGTGGCGACAAGCGCGCTTATGCTGAAGTCCAGCTGCAAGGACGTCCAGTGGAGGGTCTATTAGACACCGGAGCATCTGTAAGTCTGCTAGGGGCGGCCGGGGTTTTGATACGGCAACTCGGATTGAGGATGACTCCATCGACAACCACCGTACAAGCAGGCACAAAATCATCGGCAAAGTAGACGTCATGGCGGAGTACGCGCACACGGAACTGTCGCTTACACTATACGTGTGTTCTTCGCTACAGCAGCCCCTGTATTTGGGCATCGATTTTTGGCGAAAGCTCAAGCTCGCACCACACATCGTAGGAGTCGAGGCATTGGACTAGGTGGAGTCCGAGTTCATGACGAAGAGTGAACCCGTCGAACCGCATTTCCTGGACGTACTCCCAGCAGAGTATAGTAGACGCGGTAATGGATCAGTTCCGGTCTTGCGAACGAGAAGGCTTGGGGAAATCGCCTATAGAGCAGCACACAATTCAGCTGGTGGATGGAGCCGTGCCCGTGAAGGAGCGTTTCTATCCAGTTTCTCCGGCGGTGCAACAGTTGCTTTTTGCAGAGGTAGATGAGATGCTGCGGCTCGGAGTGATAGAACTCAGCGAGAGTCCGTGGAGTAACCGGATGACCTTGGTGCGGAAACCTTGGAAAAATCGTCTTTGTTTAGACGCCCAAAAGCTAAATGCGGTCACAATAAAGTATGCTTACCCGCTGCAGAATATCGAATCCATATTAAGCCGAGTAGACGACACCGTGTACATAAGCAGCTTCGATTTGAAGCATGCATTCCGGCAGATTGAACTCGAGCCGAAGAGTCGGGAGTACACGGCGTTTACAATTTCAGGTTGACCTCTTTACGAGTTTCGGATGATGCCGTTTGGGTTGTGCAACGCGGATCAGAGACTGTGTCGCCTGATGGACCGCGTGATACCCAAGAGGCCAAGGATCTTTGAAGATCTTTGTGTATTTGAATGATCTGCTGGTGATATCCAAAATCTTCGAGGAGCAAATGGAGTTGGTGGCAGAAGTGACAAAATGCCTGAGTTCGGCAAATGAACCAATTGGTTTAAAAAAGTCCAAGTTTTGTTTCAAATATCTGAGGTATCTGGGTTACATCATCGGCGGTGGATTGTTACGGACGGTTCCGAAAAAGGTGCAGGCGATCCTCTAGATTCCAATGCCAAAGAGTGTGAGACAGTTAAGGAGTTTCCTGGGCACAGCCGGCTGGTACCGAAGATTCATTCGAGACTTTTTTGGACTATCTGCACCCCTGACGGATTGCTTGAAGGAGAAAGCCCGGTTTAAAATGACGGATGAGGCAGTCGCGGTATTCCATGCGCATAAAAACTTCATCACATGTGCGCCGGTTCTGATCCACCCAGATTTTCAGAGGCCGTATTTTGTCCAGTGCGATGCGAGCCATGTAGGGATCGGGGCGGTGTTGTTTCAAAGGGATGAGGAAGCATCTGACAGGCCAATAGCCTTCTTTTTAGCGAAGCTTCGAGGTGCGCAGTTGAATTACAGCGTCACCGAGAAGGAATGCTTGTCAGCAGTCAAGGCCGAGGAGAGGTTCCGACCGTATGTGAAAATGCGGCCGTTTACCATCATAACGGATCATGCCAGCTTGCAGTGGCTGATGACACTGAAGGATTTGAGTGGGCGGTTGGCCAGATGGTCCTTGGTTCTGCAATCTTTTCAGTTCAGCGTGGAGCACCGGAACGGGAAGGATAATGTCGTAGCCGATATGCTGTCTCGACCGTTTGAGCTGGACAAGTTCAATCTCTTTGAGTTCGAGACGACTTTTGAGAGTGACGAGTACCTGGATCGGCTGAAGGTAGTGCAGGAGCAACAGGAACGTTTCCCAGACCTGCGGGTCGAGAAAGGACTCCTGTTCAAACGTATGCAGCTTGCACGTGAAGACAGCGTGGAATTCCAGTGGAAGTTGTGGATTCCAGAGGCCATCGAAGGAGAAAACCGGATGCATGGAGGTGTGACCAAAACGCTAGCACGGCTCCGGCAGCTTTATTACTGGCCGAGGATGACAGTACAAGTGAGGGAGTACGTACTGGGATGCGACACGTGCAAGGATTCGAAGCACACTACCCAAATAACCAGGCCTCCGATGGGTAAGGAAGTGGTCACTCACCGTCCCATGCAGAAGGTGTATCTGGATTTCCCGGGCAAGTATCCGAGGTCTCGTCGTGGCAATGCATATATACTCATAGCACTTGACCATCTTACCAAGTACGTTTGGCTCAGAGCGATCCCCAAGGCGACGGCGTTTGCAACTGTGAACATACTAAAAGATGATATATTTTCGCAGTTTGGAGTACCGGAGGTGATACATACCGATAACGGAAAACAGTTTACGTCGAAGGAGTTTGCAGCCTTGATGCAGAACTATGGGATAGAGCATCTCAGGACTGCCTATTATTCTCCACAGGGGAACGCCTCAGAGCGGGTCAACCAGTCGGTGCTGGCAGCGATCCGCACGCATGTGACCGAGGATCAGACGACGTGGAATGAAAGGCTGGCCAAAATTCAGACGGCATTGTGCAGTGCAGTCCATGTGAGTACAGGTGTGTCACCGTACTTTGCCATGTTCGGACAGAATATTTTCATGAACGGCAGCGATTACTCACTGGCGAGGAAGCTTGGCGCACTGGAGGACGCGGCGATAGCACCATTAGCACGCTCGGAGAGACAACAGTTGTATCGAGCGCGGATACAGGACACGCTGCACAAGGCCTACGAGACGGCGGAAAATCGGTACTTGGACAGGAGTTCTTCAAGCTAAACTTCGTGCTAAGCGACTTCAGCCGGAATATCAACGCGAAATTCTGCAGGAAGTACGTCAAATGCCGGCTTATTGGGAAGAGCCTCTACGAACTGGAGACGTTGCAAGGCAGCCCACTTGGGATCTTCCACGCTAAGGATCTGAAGCAGTGAAGAAAACCACTCAGATTGGCCCGGCTAGCTTAGTCGGTAGAGCATGAGACTCTTAATCTCAGGGTGTGGGCGGTGGCCTACGTAGGCGCCGAGGTACACAGGACTTCCCAGAAGGAAATTTTCCGCAGAAAAATGTACTAATTTGCCTCAGCCCAACTCAGAGGATTGCATTTCGAGTTGGTGTAAAAGTCTCATTCGCTTTTACATTAGCGTGATCGGGGAAATTCGGAAGGAAATCCACCCTTCCCTACGGCAGGTCCCGCTACGAACTCTTACGTTTTCCTGAGCTCGTCATAGACACATTCTGCAGAAAATTCAGTTTCCATTTCTGCTGTAGGGAAATTCTAGTTGGGAATTCTTGGAAATTCCACATGGAATTCTTGCTGGCATTTCTCCCTCCCTAGTGTTCTGGCTGCTGCAGAAATAAAAGCGTTTACATACATATATTTATTTCAACATTTTTCTTTAGTTTTATTTAATAAACATTTTTATACATGAACTTAATATTAATATTATTAAATTAATTAATACTGAAAAGAGATGAAACGAAAATGTATATACATTAATTTATATTTTGAATATATTTTACTATTATTTGTGTATACTTACATTTCGTGTGGGTCCAGTATTTTATTGACGCATTTGACTTAACCCAAATAATGTCCAATTTAGGAATATGTACCTGTATAAAACAATTACACAATATAATGCAAGAAAATTAAGACTTACCCATTTATAAATGCGTTGTTCATCCAACACGCGTTCAAATAACACTGCTGCACAAAAGACACTTTGATAGAAATACACAAAAAATGGGTTGCCAACATAAAAAAAATGTAGCCGATCGCGTACTTTAGACTCTAAGCTAAGAGTACCGAAAACGTATTGACAACCCTTACAGCTAATAAGATTTCCTAGCAGAAAACTATGCAGCACAGGCTATACCAAACTCAGCAAACCGCTTGAGTTCGTAGTGGAAGCTGCCGTGGGAAATTCAAACCTCTGAGCAAGAATTCCAATCTGAGTAATATGCAGAGCAGTCAGTACCATACTCAGTAAAACGTTTGAGCTCGTAGCGGAAGCTGCTGTAGGAAATTCGCACCCTGAATGGAACGATTCTTACTACAGAACGCGCTGCTGACAGCCTGCAGCTTGAGGGATCGATCCCAACTTCATGTAAAATTTTGGTACTGCATCCGTAGCGACTTTGGTCTGTACGTGCCCTCTGGATCGACTGAGTTACGTCTCTCTATTCCCCCTCCCACCCCTCCCCCGGTGGTGGTGTGGTGTTCTGGTAGCCCCTGATTATCGAATACATCGATAGAAATTCAGCTGTTGCCAGTGCCAATCAAAGGCTACCAAAACGACTCAATTTTGAGAAATGTGTAGGAGCCAAACTTCAAAAAGGTGTTGGTGGAATAGGGAATGACAGGCTGCAGGAAGGTTAGGGATAGGTTAGGAGAGTTAGTCGATTTTTCCTCACGTGGATGGCATCAGGTGTTGGCGGCTGTAGTTCGGTCAGCCCGAGAATAACCGCGTTGGACAAGCGAGAAAGCCTGCAAGCATGCAGCTTAATGCAACAAGCGGCATTCTAAGCGCTGCTTCTTCACAAGCATGTGGA
Source organism: Drosophila neotestacea (assembly GCA_035044365.1). Lineage (NCBI taxonomy): Eukaryota > Metazoa > Arthropoda > Insecta > Diptera > Drosophilidae > Drosophila > Drosophila neotestacea. The sequence goes on from JAWNMD010000864.1 coordinate 176,302, forward strand.
GGCGACTCACACACACACTGACGACTGTCAATGAGTGCGTAAACAGCCTGCCGCACACACCTGCACACGCTCATAAGCCACCATCGAATCTAGAGAACAGGCAGCCACGGGTCTCAGCATAAGGGGCATAATTTGTGTGCAGCCCGCCCAACACAGGGCATAGACAGCATAGACAGCGCACCAGGAAACAACCAGCACATACACCGGCCATCCAAGGACACGCCGATAGACACAGTCACCGAATCCAAAGTGAGTCCGTGCCTGTAGACAACGTGGAGCATGTCAAAATCGTTTGGCGCCAAGTTGCAGCTACCCGTGATCCAGTGCCAGCCCTGCGAGCAGCTTTATAGCCAGCCAACATAGGTTCAGGCGCTGTATGTCCTTTATGCCCTGCTCAGAGCAGCCAGCAGTCATTCCTGCTTAGCGCAGTCAGCAGCGCATACCGTTTTTATCTGTCGCAGCCAGCACCGCATCCTGTTCATAACAAGAAGCCAGCATGTGAGCAGCATGCATAGGTGTGCAGATTCCTGTCCTGCAGCTGCTACTACCTTTTGGAGGAGACGAAGACATATATATATATATACAAATTAACCTGCAAATTAACATAGATTAGTTTAATATCAATTTCATTGAATTAAATTTTGTAAATGCATTTGTGTCTGTGAATTTACTAGTTTGTGTACATGGTATAATCTCCTGTTTATTGAAAATCCGTCCACAGTCCTTTGCGACCCCAAGAGAGCTCTGTTAGGGTTAGGAAAATCTTGTGTTGTCCTGAAAAGTTATAAAACCTAAAACACCGAATATACACAAGATGAACAGGTTAGCTCGGAATACGACGCGGCGAATGCAGTCAACAAGTTGGGATTGTTTTTATGACTGACTGCCGAGAGACTCGGCAGGTTTATTGATAACTAAAATTCTTACATCTAACATATTTCAATATTGGTTTAGGCGCTGCATATGATAACTATTTCTTATCATATGCAGCTGGTGCGAAATACTCCATATCTGCGGAACGCTCTATTTGTTTAGGTTACGTGCATATGCTAACTCTTTCTTATCATATGCACATGGTGTGAAAACTCCGTATCTACGGAGGACTGAATTTAGTTAGATCTATGCGAAATATTCTTAATCTAAAACCAGAATTTACATTGGTCTGTATAGTTTATATCTTACAATATAAGATTAAACATCCTGGCCCTGTTGAAAGGCTTAGCTTTCAAATACAATGTTATAGCGACCAGGTTCTAGAGATATTATATAAAGCTTACAATTTATAAGATTGAACATTCTGGTCTTATTTAAAGGTTTCCAATACAGGTTTTGTACTTAACTATATAGTTATTATTTTTGTTGTAGCTTGTAGTTATTAATACAAAATTATTCAAACAACTAAGCAAGACGTGTGGAGAGAGGGTGGCAGGCAAAGATTAGATGTCATCTGGCCAGTTCGCCTGAATAGAATGAAGACTACCGCGTTGGTTTTGGTGGTCAATATTTGCATAGTGACGTTGGAGGTGTAGTAAGCAGCCTTTGACGTGGCAGATCGGGAAGTTTGAAGAAACGCAGTATTCCTTCCACCTTAACGTGTTCCATCGCTGGTATATGAGTACAATCGGTGGTACTTCCCAATAAGTCGTAACATTCTGGTTGAAAATGGGTTTGGTAACTTTGCCCCTACTCCAACTCGTTTGAATTTTCTTAGTTATAAGAGACTATTCACTGAAGCTCCGCTTTTTATCTGCCGGGGCTCTTTGCGACCATTTGTTGACCTTGAGTTCCTCTGCGATGATTTGAGGCTCCTCACTGAAGCTCCACAAACTTTCCACCGGGGCTCTTCGCAACAGTTTTTTGTTGTCTTCGAGCTCCTCGGCGATCCTTTTATCCCGCAGCTCGATAAATTCTTAGTGAAGTTCCCAGAAACGATCAATCTACTCATCGTCTTCAAAAAATGCATAATTTGTGACAAGGAAATCTATGCAAGCCCTTTCATATCGCTCTATATCAGTGATTGATTCCTCGCCAGTCTTGACACTATCCAAGGCAGACTGAAACACGCGTAACTTTATAACAAATCTTACGGCAATAACACGTGACCTTGGTGGGTTTTGTTTCTCACCAGAGCAGTTGGGATTATTTTCTACGTATCCCTCAGCACTGCCGTTAGGATCCATGCTTTGATGGGTATGTTTAGACCCAGTACTTAAAAAGTACAAATGGGTCTATTAAGTTTGTGCAAAAAAAAAGTGCGTAACAGGCAGAAGGAGGCGTGGCAGACCCCATAAAGTATATATATTCTTGATCAGCATCAGCAGCCGAGTCGATATAGCCATGTCCGTCTGTCTGTCTGTCCCATTTTGTGTCACCTAGATCTCAGAGACTATAAGAGCTAGAGAGACCAAATTTGGCATGTACGTTCATCTATATCTTGCATTGAACGAGTTTGTTTTAGATTTTTGCCACGCCCCTCTCCGCCCCCGGAAATTGAAAAACAAAATTTTAAAGACAAATTACAAGAGAACCTTTAAGACTATCGCCTTGATTTTTGGTATATATGTATAATACTCAGTATAGTCCAAACCTGTCCTGAAAATTTCATTCCAATCGGTTGATAAACGCAGAAGTTATTCAACTAACAATGTTACAGGCAAAAGGAAGAAGAAGAGACGCTAGCGACCTCTGTGTTAATTAACTTTATTGCATGGTAGGGAACATTTAAGAACAATCTATAGTGGACGCTTTGCTTTCAAAAAGTACTGGGTCTCCTACTGTCGAGCTTGCTCCACTGTAGCTTACTGCATTTTTAGACCCAGTACTTTGAAAAAGTACAAATGGGTCTATTAAGTTTGTGCAAAAAAAAATAAAGTATATATATTCTTGATCAGCCTCAACAGCCGAGTCGATATAGCCATGTCCGTCTGTCCGTCTGTCTGTCTGTCTGTCTGTCCCTTTTTGTGTCGCCTAGATCTCAGAGACTATGAAAGCTAGAGACACCAAATTTGGCATGTAGGTTCATCTATATCTCCCATTGATCAAGTTTGTTTTGGATTTTTGCCACGCCTCCCTCCGCCCCTGGAAATTGAAATACAAAATTTCGAAGTCAAATTAGAAGAGCCCCTTGAATGCTAGCCCCTTGATTTTTGGTACATATAATAAACACTATAATCCAAACCTGTCCAGAAAATTTCATTCTAATCGGATGATAAACGCGAAAGTTATTCAACTAACAATGTTACGGGCAAAAGGAAGAAGAAGAGACGCTAGCGACCTCTGTGTTAATTAACTTATTTCGTATTGGCGCCATCTATTGTATGGTAGGGAACATTGAAGAACAATTTATAGTGAACGCTTTGCTCTCAATAAGTACTGGGTCTCCTACTGTCGAGCTTGCTCCACTGTAGCTTACAGCATTTTTTACTTAAGCCGTACTTTTCTTCATAGTACGGCAATGCTTTCGTAGCTATCGGGTGTCTTTGCAACCAATTGTTGTCTCTGACCTCATCGCTGATGATTGGGGGATCCTCAAATCTCCACATTGGGGCTCTTTGCAACATTTTTTTACTGTCTTCGAGCTCCTCGGTGATAGTTGGGGAATCCTCAAAACTTCACGTTTTATCTACCGGGGCTCTTTGTACCTCGGTGATAATTTGAAACTCCTCTTTGAGGCTCCACTTGCTGTTTGAGTCCGTTCAACTGTTGTCTGCCGCTACCGTCTTCTTTAGTTGCTCCAGCATTGCCATCTTTTTATTTTTCTTATAATTTATAATTTTTAAATTATAATTTAAGATTGCGTGCTTTTTTTTTTAACACACGAACTCGCGTTTCTCTTTTACTTTAAAAAGAATTCGCAAGAACATCACGTCGGGGTCACCAAAATAAACAGAGAGCTCGGAACACGACGCGGCGAATGAAGTGAACAAGTTGGGATTGTTTTTAGGACTGACTGCCGAGAGACTCGGCAGGTTTATTGAAAACTAAAATTCTTATATCTAACATATTTCAATCTATATCTTAGGATACAACTAGGGATATTGGCTTAGGCGCTGCATATGATAACTACTTCTTATCATATGCAGCTGGTCTGAAATACTCCGTATCTGCGGAGGGCTCTATTTGTTTAGGTTACGTGCATATGCTAATATGCTATTATATTTGTTTACTTTTTCTCGCAAACAGATGTTAAAGGGTTGCCAGATTGCTCATTTGGGCGTAAATATTTGGGTCTGTTAAGTCGACTGTTAGTGTTTTATGTGAACTATCGGTATAAGCACTAACCAAAGATCGATTTTCGTATTGCCGTTTTTTTTGCTGCTCATTGATCCCAGTTCGTCGGCAAACTTTACGAAGCTTGTAGATCCCAGCCGAGCGAGCAACGAACATAGCAGAGATTGCCGAGCAGAGAGAAACGATTTACGACTTGATTGCATCAGTATCGTATCGACCTTACAGCAGAAGAGTAGTCTCTGTGTCGCTTGCTCTCTCATGTTTTTTTTTTGAGGACAGACGAAATTCGCATGTTTTTTGGGGGTGGGTTTTTATGAAAGCTGGCTACAGCGCGTTGCGTCGATCAGTAGTGAGGTTCATTTAAGAAATCTATGAAGCACATAGATTTTGATGGCGCACAGTGGCTCGCTGTGACTTTTTACTGTACAAAAATAATGTCTTCTGATTTTAATATTTCTGATCGACAAAATATGCTTTCTAATGTGTATATATAGATAACATATTTAAATTTATGCATATATATTTTTGTGTATTCCAATAGAAAAAATATGTATATAATTGTAAAAATATTTGACGAATATCATGTAAGCAAAGCATTTATAATATAAAAGCTACCATTAAAACAAATTCAACTATAAGCAATTATTGACAAAAAGTCATATTCACTCATATTAAAGATACACAAATTAACTGATAATTGATTTTTAAAATTTAAAAAATATCCTGTTAGGGTCAGAAGACATTATTTTTGTACAGTAAAAAGCCACAGCGAACCACTGTGCGCCATCAAAATCTACGTGCTTCATAGATTTCTTAAATGAACCTCACAGATTTAAAAATAATATTAGAAAGTTATATAAAGAGGAGAGGTAGGAAAAATTAAAAAATTGCTCAAAATATATAGCCCCAAATGCACACAAAATACAAAAAAAGGTTTTGGGTTAAGCTTTCTCATTTAATTTAAGAATTGTTTAAAGTTCTTAAAAACAGGACAGATCTATCCGGAAAAGGGACAAGTTGGCAACAGTGATAAGCGGCAAAAAAAAGCGTAACACGATAATCGCTGTTTGACACATCTATGTATTCATTAGTTAGTGGTATAAGATATAAGATAGATAAAAGCAAATTATAGTAAAATAATATATAGATTTAAATTAGATAGAAAAGATTACAATTATATAATATTATAAAAATGTTGGGAGATATTAATGTTAATTAATGATATTAAATATATAAATTGAAAATCATTTGGTAATTTGTAATTAGGGGTGAGATGGGTATGTGGTGAGGTTGGGTAAAGTTTGGATTAGGGAGTCGGCACAAACTATCGCATCCGACTATAGGATGGGAGGGCGTCGTAAGGTGGAATCAGCATCTGTCCATCTAATCCTTGCCAACAATTTGTCCGTAAAAATAGAAATAATTTTGGTAACCCGACTCGCCCAGGATCGAGGTCGTACTCATCCTTGAGTAATACCGATAGTTAGCCGGCAAATCGATACTTGGTTGCGACCGTTTAGTCGGATCATAACAGTATCGTCAATTTATTTTGTTTGTTTTTTATTTTGATGGAAGTCGCGCCAATTTAGGGGTGAACTTTTGAGGGAAGTTATTCGATTAAAGTAAATATCGATACTTCGCCTATAGAAATACATTTTTAAAATTTCAACCGTCAAACTCAATAAGAACAACTCTTAAAATTAAGTAAAAGTTAAATAAAAAAAAATCTAGAAATCCTGCTGCCCGCTATTTTTAAATATTACCCGCAATAACACTTCAAAAAAAGCCAAATCTGACGGAAAAAAGCGGGAATGACACCACTGTTCCTTCATTGCGTTACAGTTTCTACGGCAGCTATATGATATAGCTGTCAGATTTGAGACAGATTTGGTAAGGATGTAAGAAACTAAAACAAACACACAATCTGTGAGTTTAGTTGAGATATCTTGAGAAACCAAAAAGTTTTGCATACTAAATGTTGATCTTGAACCAACCGCTCCTATGGCAGCTATATGAAATAGTAATCCGATCCGGCCAGTTCCGACATATGTACTGCGTGCAGCAAAAAGACGTGCCTGTACCAAGTTTTATCAAGATAGCTTAAAAACACCTATACTTTATGGGGTCTGTGAGGCTTCCTTCAATGCGTTACACATTACATATTTCGTGACAAAAATTATTATACCCTCTGCAAGGGTATAAATCGATTACTTAAAAATTTTGAACTAGAAAAGTTTGACAAAATACTTATGCCAAGCAAAATGTGTGCTTGCATTTATAATTATTAAGCAAATTTACAGTTAGTCATATGCACTTTATTTTGAAAATTTTTTTCGAGCCTTAGAGTACAACATTACTTGGTAAAATAGCCGACTAGTGAAGATTAGTTAATTTCAGAGCACGCAAATAACTGTTGCTCGCAGACACGATTGAAAACGGGATCGAAAAAACACTTCAACTCTGTTTTTACTCAGCGCGCCCGTTGCTCAAGCAGTGAGAGCCTTTTGCGTATCTCCTTATGCCCTCGTCCACTTGAGACACTTTATGTCTGTGAGAGTTTCTTTTGCGCATGTATGTGTTGCGCGGGTGCTACAGTATCCTAATTTCATCATGTGCCTCAGTGGTATGATTTCTATATAGCGTGTAGGTCGTCATGAGTCGTCAAATAAATGATAAAGAGCACTGTTTTTTTAAATTTGTCTATAATGCATATATGAAATAGTTTTATAAAGCAACAACAAAACCCTAACGAAATAACAACAAAAAAGACACTTTGTGCTTCCACCCGACTCGTTTTGCTCAGTTGCCGAGGCTCAGTTGTTGAGCGCCGAACGAAAATATCTGCCTCAAGGTCACGGTTGCCACAATTGGTGTTTTTGCACAAAAACTGGCTACATGGTGCAGGGGCACTTTTTTTCGAATTGGCTCTTTTTTATGGCTCTAGAATATATAATTTTGAACATTTCTCAGAAACACCATTTTTATCTGGGTATTTTCGTTTATAGCACTGAAAATTATCAATACATCGGCGTACCAAAATAAAAAAGCAACTCTGTAAATAATCGTCGCATAAGCCCATCGCTAATTCGTCGAATACACAATTTACCCGCATGGATTTTTAGCCGGTGGTGGTTAGGTTCCCGTGATAGTGGGTGAATATGGACAATTAACTTATTTCCACAATTTTAAAAGCTATGGAAACAGTGCGGAATTCTTACACCGAGCTTGTTCTGCAAATAGTGCAGCGCTGTGAATTTGGTCGAGAGGATATTGAGTTACTGATAATGATCACCCGTGTTAATTTTAGTACGAACGACGAGTTAGACATTATGCCTCTGCTCAAAAATTTTGATTATTTGTATGACTCTGATCCGGACGCAATTAGTACCCAGTGGCCCATTCTAAAGTTAACAGCCACTAAAATTATACGAATTTGGAGAAGAGGTTGCTAAACCTAAAAATGGTCTTAATGATGAAGTGTTTAAAGACTTGGTTAGCTTTATACGAAACATATTGTCCCTGCCACACAGCTCTGCTGCGGTAGAGCGTAAATTTTATGCAATTAGTTTAATAAAAACAAAATTATGGAATATGCTTGAATTTGTGTTGGTTGCTAATATAATGTTGTGTAAAGAGCTCTGTAAATCTACAGACCCACATTATGTGTGGTCAGTAAAAGATTTTTAAAAATGTTCTCAACTCAAGTGTTGTTTTTGTAGTGTCAAGAAGTTAATATATGAAATATTTTATTATTTTGATTTATATAGGGAAACATCTGACATCGGTGTGTGATTTCTGTTAGTATGCTTTAAGAATATTGAATATTAAATATTTTGTTTAAATAAACATATTTTTATTTTGATTTACGTACTGAAGATTACTTTGAGAGTACCCATGAATTGAATAAGATCCAAAAAAAAAATTGGTTCTTTGTTAGTGAATTTGGCTCTTTTTTGACTTTTTTTTGGCTCAATCTGATGTTTTGAAGTGGCAACCGTGCTCAAGCTGTTGTCGCAGGAGAACTTCGTGCGTTCTCTCGCCGATCAGCAAAAGACAGAAACACAAGAGAAACAAAACCAAGTGTTCTGTTGTGAGTCTCTACTTGAGAGAGTGAGCAACTCTGTTTAGTTTTTCCCTGTTATTTCAATGAGCAGACAGCTTATGAAAAACGGGTTGAGCATATCTGGCGAGCTCTGGTTAATTTCGATTTAAGGCCTCTAACATTATGATACGTTAACAGGATAGGAAAATTAAGTTTTTTTAAAAGATTAGATGGATCCACTGGTTCAACTGTAGATAAATTTATTGGTAACGAGACAGTAGGTCTGCTTCTTTTATGAGGAGTAAATCTTTGATAAGCAAATCATTTGGCCAACACTTTTAACAACAAATTGTTGTGAATAATTCCGACGGCACATTCAATTTAAAAGATGATAAGTCTCTAGCAAAAGAAGATTTCAATTTATCTACAGCTATAAGAGCATTAGGAAACTTCGATTGAACATACGCTTTTACGTCATCAATCGAAGTATCCGGATGCAACCTAGAGATAAATATCTGTTTCCTTAAGAGAACAGCTACAAGAGGCTTAGGTGCAGGCAAAGGAAGAGTTCGATACTATACTGGGATTTTTGATAGGTGTATAATTGAGGGTATTTATTTCATGGAGACAAAGGAGAGACGTCATCCATAAGTGTGTTACCAGACGACTTTGGAGAAACCTTTAGGGCATTGAATTGCTTCTCCATAGTCTGAAATTCATCATGCAACATATTGAAACCCTTTCGCAAGCTACAGAAATTCTCTCTTGTTTGACGAATAAATCTGGACATGTCCGCCGCAGCTTCACGACACGATTCGCAAGACCCGCTGTTATTCACAATCGAATCTTTAAATTTCATCGTGAAGCCGGCACATTTCACATGAACAAACTTACCAGCAAACAATACATGCAACATTTGGGTCTTGCTGGCACTTGCAGTTCTGAATGCAGCAAACAAGCATTATGAAAATAAGTAAAGCCTGAGGAAGGGTATTCGAATAACAAAAAGAAAAAAGGTTTAACAGATTGTATTACACTACTCAAAGAGAAGAGACTAAGAATCCAAAAAAAGGAGAGAACGTAGTGATGTAAAAAAAACATCGAAACATCGATTGATCGATTTTTGCATTAGAGATTTTCAAGGCTTTTAACTCGATCTATTTTCAGCTGATTAATCGATTTAAGTAAATCGATTTTCATGAAAAATCGTCCTCTTTGAACATCCTTAGCCAACGCTACAAAATACACAAGCGGTGACATTATTTTTGTAAAGTAAAAAGTCACAGCCAACCACTGTGCGCCATCAAAATCTATGTGCTTCATAGATTTCTTAAATGAACCTCACTACTGATCGATGCAACGCGCTATGTGAAACTATATCAAACACACAATCTGTGAGTTTGGTTTAGATATATTAACAAGCAAAAAAGTTTTTCATACTAAATGTTGATTTCGAACCGATCGTTCTTGTAGCAGCTATATAATATGTATAGTTGTCCGATTTGAACCAAATTTGGTAAGGATGTATGAAACTGTGTCAAACACACAATCTGTGCGACTTGGTTTGAGATATCTTGAGAAACAAAAAACACGAAAACTGCTCAAAAACTTTCAAGTACAGTTATAAGAATAGAGAGCTAAAAGCGAGAGAGTGAGAGCAATAAAGAGCAATGCGAAATAATGCAATGCGAAATTTTTTGTCGTTAAATCACCGTTCGATTTTGCAGACAGTTATTTCGTCCTTATGAAATATAAAAGCCCCGTTTATTCGAATTTTACTATTTTGAGCCTTGTTTAATAGAAATCTCGAATTCCTGTGTAATTCGAAAAAAAATGTGATCCCCTTGCCATTTCAAATTATTGGAACTCGGCTGTATTTTGAATTGTATTGCATTGAATTGTGTTTTAGAAGACCAAAAAACTGCTTTATGTAAATTTTTGTATTTAAAAATAATAAGGGAACTAAAGAAAATATGTACCACCGCCGAATGGACGGAACTTTTAAAATAGTTCCCAAAGGTTGCTTTAACCAGTTCTTAGTCTATATTCAATATTTTGACAAGGTAATTACATTATTTTAATTAAAAATATAGCGCTTACTAACTTTGGCCGGATTTGCATCAAATTTGGTCAGGCTGTTTGAAACTATACCAAACACACAAAGTGTGAATTTTCTTGAAATATCTTGATAAACAAAAAATTTTTCCTACCAAATGTTGATTTCGAACTGATCGTTCCCATGGTAGCTATATAATATAGTTGTCCGATTTGAACCAAATTTGGTAAGAATGTATGAAACTGTGTCAATATCTTGAGAAACAAAAAAGTTTTTCATTCTAAATGTTTATTCCGAACCGATCGTTCCTATGGTTCTTACATACATATGTACTGCGTGCAGCAAAAAGAGAGATCTTGTTGGCGCATAATGCGCGTAGGCAGTTAAAAAGCTGCAAGGCAGAGAGGGAGTTCCCGTTAAGCCAACGCTAAACGATCGCTTTCTCTCGCCCACCGTTCGTCTCTGTCCCTTTCTTGTGGAAGTTAGTTTTAGTCGTTAACATCGCCTATTTCGAATCGCACTTAATTTTTGTCGTCGCACAGCCGTTTATACATAGCTTTAACACAAAGAGTTCGACGCGAATAAATTGCGCTGTTATTTTAAACATTGAAAGATCTCGTTCTTTTTATTTATAATTGAACTACACAACGGTCAAAATAGTTAAATTACTTCATGTAAACTCATTTGAATTTTCATGGCGCCCGAGCAGGGACTCGAGTGAAGTGAAATTAACAATTAAGTTAAAAATATTAAACAATAACAAAACAAGATAAACAATAACACCGGGAGCTAAAATTAACAAATAATTAAACAAATTAAAATAAATTTAAAAAGATTCTGTCAAGCAGGTATTGAATGCTATAGATTGAAAGATAATCCGAGGCATTGCAGTTTAGTTTAACTCGTCCAACTTTCAACCCTTGGCATTCTGGTAACAAATCGGTAGATGGTAGAGCAAAAAAATTAACACCAAACTTGCATGTAAATTGTTATTGCTAACACTACATATTCCAATAAAGCTTTAATTAAAAATAACAATCGAAGCGCTTTTGTTGGATAACTTAAAAGTTGTATTCATTTCTGATTTGTGTCACTCAATTTCGCTGGTGTTAACTTGATTGTCGCTTGAGTTACTTAAACTCTCCCTCCCCTCTCGTTAAAAGTGAACACCAATTCTCGGAGTGCATACAAATAAGTGTGTATGTACAAGGGTAGTCAAAAGTATTTACACAAAACTAAAGTTGAATCTATCAGTCATTTAAAGTTACTTCATGTACATTTTGGTATCAATGGAAAGGTCTTTTGAATCCCGTTTGAATGATACAAAAATGTTCTTAACCCATTAGGTATCCCTTGAGTTTTTCGACTGTTTGTAAAATACTGGTTTTTTGACTTTTTTCCTCGATTTTTCAAAAAGAATGTTTTGATGCAAAAAGTTTCTTTAAACAATTTAAATAGTGTCTGCAAAAAAATTTTTTCAAAAATATTTTTTCTTATATTTTTTATGATTTTTTAAAAATTGCTCAAAATGACTAATTTTGCCACTTTTTTCGCTTTTTCATACAAAAATTTTCTGAGATCATCCCATTCAAAAAATCATAAAAAATATAAGAAAAAATATTTTTGAAAAATTTTTTGCATCAAAACATTCTTTGAAAATCGAGGAAAAAAGTCAAAAAACCAGTATTTTACAAACAGTCGAAAAACTCAAGGGGTACCTCATTAGTAACCGAATACCGGTTAAGAACATTTTTGTATCATTCAAACGGGATTCAAAAGACCTTTCCATTGATACCAAAATGTACATGAAGTAACTTCAAATGACAAGAAGATTCAACTTTAGTTTTGTGTAAACTACTTTTGACTACCTCTGTATATTATTCTGGCTGTGTGTGAATAGACGCCGTTTACAGGTCTTCCGCCAATTTCGTTCGTTGCTTTCTCTATCGTTCGCTTTCGCTTAGCAACAAGCATTGCTGCAATTACTGCAGCGCGGGTCAGTTTTACCTCTATCTTCGTTCTCGCTGTATACGCTCTGTACAATTGCGTTCCCCTACAATTATTGGGTTCGGCATATTCGGTTAATATCGCGTTTCGGTTCGGTTAATATTTCGTTAGACCCTGATGAGCTAGAAGTTCGTTTAGAGCTTTTAAACAAGACCATAGAAAACCTAACTCGGATTCAGTGCAACATTGAGGCACGCTGCGGATGATTATCGCGAAGATATGGTAGAAATCTGCATTACGGCAAAGAGCAAACTGACGTCTCTTCGTAAAAAGCTGAGACGTGAGAGCATTGTGAGCTCGAATCCCCCAGTGGTTCGAACACCTCAATGCCGATTGCAACTTTTCGCAGTAAACATTCCGATTTTAAAAATATTATAAGTTTATTTGAAACCTTCGTTCACAACGATGCCATCTCATTTCGTGTTTAGCTGGTGATGCTTTGGGAACAGTTCGCGCATTTCAAGTCACTGCAGAAAACTATCCCAAAGCTTTAGCAAGTTTGAAGAGAGCGTACGACAATGATTGTCTAATATTTTTTGACAATATTTCTGCACTGTTCAACTTGCAAAAAATGTCACAACCATCAGCTTTAGCCTTGAGAAACCTTGTTGATACAGTCATGGCAATTTACGATTCCCTTCTTTCGATCGGTGATGACAAGCGCATCTCAAATGCGATGGTGATGGGAAAAGTCGATTCAACCACAAAAAGGAAATGGGAAGAAAATTCAGATTATTCCAAGTTCTCATTGTGGAGTGAATGTGAGGCTGCGTTGAATCGACGATATCAGCACATTGTTGCCGAAGAGTCATCTAGACCCCGATTTATTCAGGCTGTTCAGACAAATCAAAAGAGGACTCATGATAAGTCTTTTTCGTGTCTTGCGACTAATGCCGAGACAAACTCATGCAATTTTTGCAACTCTGCAGATCACCAAATAGGTGGTTGTGCTGCTTATGCAACTTTGTCCGTTCAGCAACGATTCGACTTTGCAAAGAGGGCTCCATTGTGCATAAACTGCCTTCGAAAGGGACACACAGTTAAAAATGCAAGTCGAACAGGTGCAGAGTCTGCAAGGCGTCCCATCACACTCTGCTCCACATCTATTCTGCAAGTTCAAACTTAGCGCTGCCACCACATCCTCAGCCACAGCTCACTCAAGAGAGCCCTTCCACTTCACATGTTATGCATGCGACAGCTTCGGATAGGGTGCTTCTTGCAACAGCTATAGTGAGCATTCAAGCGAATAGTGGCGAGTTCATTTTAGCTCGAGTAATTCTGGATCCTGGATCTCAGCTCAGTCTTTTTAATGAAGATCTTGCTCAGAGGCTTAACATCAAAAAAGACGACACCATCAAAAAAGAGGACATGTGTATGAACTTAAAGGGCATTGACGAAACCAATGCCCTATCCAAGAAAAAAAAACACACGTTGGTTAGATCTCGGCTTAACTGTAGTACATTTTCGACCGATTTTTGGATATTGGAAACTATAACTGGTTATCAACCTAACCAATCGGTGAACACCAGCGGGTGGAGGATCCCCAAAAATCTACAGTTGGCAGACCCATTATATTACAAACCTCAGAAGATCGATCTGCTTATCGGTGCCGACATATTTTAAGAGCTCCTTTCGGTCGACTAGATTAAGCAGGGGCCCAATTATCCTATTTTACAAAAGACTGTTCTCGGCTGGATAGTGGCAGGTAAATGTACAACTGACAATAACAGCAAGATAGAAAGTTCAGTGCTTCTCAGCTGTCAGGAGGAAGCGTTGGTATCCATTGCAAAAGATTTGGTCTGTGGAGGATCTGCCTGGTTAGACTAAAGTCTCCTGAACAGCAACTTTGTGAACAAAAGTGTATGAAGCATACAGAAAGATTGTCGTCGGGCAGATTTCAAGTTCGTCTCCCTTTTAAATCCGACCCGAAAAGCCTTGGTTCTTTCTACGAAGTTGCAAAACGTCGTTTTTTGTCGCTAGAACGAAGGTTGTCAAAAGACCCTTAGTTAAAAGAATTTTATATGGACTTCATGAACGAATATGTGTCTTTGGAGCATATGTCACCAACAGATAACGAAATTCCAGATCAGTCACATTACTTCATTCCGCACCAATGTGTCCTTCGTCCACAGAGCACATCCACAAAACTTCGAGCTGTGTTCGATGCTTCGTGTTGGAAATCAACACAGGTAGCTTTGATTGACACGTTGATGGTTGGCCCAACCATTCAAGAAGAGCTATATTCAACGCTGCTTCGCTTTCGACTTCGAAATTTGGCTCTTGCAGCACACATAAAAAAATGTATCGTCAAGTGATGGTACACGAAGCAGACAGAGAATTCCAGCTCTTAGTGTGGAGAACAGATCCTTCTTAGTCTCTGAAGATCTTCTAACTGAATACCGTTACGTATGACACTTTTCCATCTCCATTCTTGGCCATACGATGTCTGACTCGACTTAGCTGAAGTGATGCGGAAAGACTTTTACGTCGATGACATGCTAACTGGCACCGATAGCGTTGACAAACTGCAAGGTTTTCGAGCAGAAGTTGCTCAGGTATTGCAGGTCGACTCAGACGTTATCAAAACGCTAGGCGTAGTTTGGGTACCGAGGGAAGATTACTTTCAGTTCCAATTGAATGACTCTTTTCTAGATCTAAAAGCGACTAAACGAAACATTCTATCGGTGACAGCCCGGCTCTTTGATCCTCTCGGCCTATTGTATCCTCTTATAACAAAGGGCAAAATGCTACTGAAAGAGCTGTGGATTGGATTGGGATGAATCAATTTCATTACGGCTGCAAGCCATCTGAGAAGCGTACACGCTCGATTTGTCGCAGGTACGCAGCATAAAAGTTCCGAGATTCGTTCACATCGAACCACAGGTCCCGATACAGATACATGGTTTTGCTGATGCTTCCATGCGAGCATATGGCGCATGTATTTACATTCGTACTGCCGAAGGTATGAAGGTCTCGTTGTTAACAGCTAAGTCAAAAGAAGCGCCCCTCAAAACAAAAACCTTGCGTCGTCTTGAGTTGTGTGCCGCTCACCTTCTGGCAGACTTGTATCGTATTATCAGCCCCATGTTGAATTGCCCTATGGAAAGTGTTACTTTTTGGACAGATTCGTAAATCACTATTCACTGGATAAAGTCGCACCTTTCATCGTTGTCAGTTTTCGTCTCTAAACGGGTGGCTGAAATCCAGGAGTGGTCGGAAAATGCAACATGGCGTCATGTGCACACAAAAGTAAAGCCAGCAGATTTTGTTTCAAGAGAATGTACTGTGGAGGAGCTCACCAGCTCCATTTTTCAGCGGGCCCGCTGTGCTTGAACCATATTTTAGTTGGCCTGTGAATAAACACTTCGAGCTATCTGCCGATATGGCATCTCTTGAGACTCGCAAATCGGCAGTGGCTCTTCTTGTCGACCCACAGGTAACGAAAATTGAGGAATTCTCGTCTTACAACAGGCTGCTAATGGTATTTTTTGGATCTTTCGGTTTATCCATCGATGCAAAAAGATAACCAGATCATACGCCAAGATTGTCAAACCAAGCGAACTGAATTTCGTGTTTAACAAAATTCTTGAACTTCTCCAACTTCATGAATTCAGTGATAGTATCGACAAACTCAAAAGACAAGTCACTCTTAGCCCAAAACTTCACACTTATACCGAGAATTCGTGTTCCTTTTCATTGCTGCGAGTAGGGGGTAAATTATTGAAAGCCAAATTTCCGTTGTTGCTGTCAAAAGGCTCTCAATTTGTTAAGGCATATGTGTCCCATTTGCATGCCTCAAATTGTCACGCTGGCCCTCGAGCTCTCATAAGTCTCCTTCATAAGCGGATCTGGTTGATCAACGCTCAAGAGGTTTGTCGCCGAACTGTGCGTTCGTGCATTACTTGTTTCAGGTTCAAACCAAAACTGCTCACTCAGATTATGGGAAATCTGCAAGCAGATAGACTACGAGCTCTCCGCCCATTCACAATTTGTGGCGTTGATTTCTGTGGCCCAATAAGCACAACCTTCCGCATCCGTGGAGAGCCGCCGTATAAGTCGTACGTGGCTCTTTTCATTTGCTTTGCCTCAAAAGCGGTTTATTTAGAATTGGTTTCAGACCTAACCACTGATGCATTTCTCTTGGCTTTTCAAAGGTTCGTCGCTCGTCGCGGGATTCCGGCGAGGATCCACTGCGAAAACGCGACCAACTTCGTGGGAGCGGATCGCAACATGAAGGAGTTCCGAGCACGTCTGGAGGAACAGGCGGGCGGTATAAGCGACTTCGCATCAAGAAAGGGATGGAAACTGGAGGCCCATAGGAGCGCACCTTCTAGTGGGAGGCCCACTCCTGGCCCCACCATCGGTGGAACTTACGTACCGGGCCAGTCTTACCTGCTTGCGGCGATGGCGCAATGCCTCGTGTCTCAGGCACAGGTTCTGGTAGCGATGGTCCCGGGAGTACGTCTCCAGCCTGCAGGCGCGGGCCACGTGGAACAAAGTGCATCCAAATCTAGCGCGTAGGCAGTTTAGCGCGGCAGGGGAAAATTTTATAAAAAAAATCGGGCAATTTTTTAAATCAAATTTTCAATTTATTTATTGTTTTAAATAGTTTATTTTACCAAATATCAAAGATAAAAAGTATTTCGAGCTTACCAACTGCCCTTATTGTAGAAAGCTTGTTGAAAATTTCATGCAAGTCTTTATTTAACTATAAAATTCAATCAAAAAGCAAAAAAATGTAATGAACTTTGGGGTGTTATTTAATTTTTGAAATTGGGGTGCTTATTTCATTTTTTTTGGGGCCTTATTTCCTACCCCCGTGGCACCCCACAAAGTAAATATATTCTTGATCAGCATCAAAAGCCGGGTCGATATAGCCGTCTGTGTGTCTGTTCGTCTGTCTGTCTGCCTGTATGTACGAAAGGATCTCAGAAATGGTAAAGCCCTGGGTACACCAAATTTGGTATGAAGACTTCTTATATTTGCACACAGATCAAGTTTATTTCAAGTTTTGGATGCCAAGTTTGGTGGCTTCAGACAATCTGGTTGTCTTCCCCCGTGAGGAGGACATAGACGTCGGCATTATACAAGAGCCCAGGACTAGTGACATGACAGTCTATCGGCACATGGCTACGACTTAATTTACAAGAGATCCGAAGGTACGCTTTATAAAGCACATTTATTCGCCACCTTGAGCGAAGAAGATCTGACAATTGTCAAGATCGACTTGGCCAGACGAAAAGCGCTGCTGATCGCCTCCGCATACATGCCACATGACCCACAAGCTCCACCAGCAGCAGTGGAAAGGCTATTGGCTCAGGCGAAGAAGACCAAACCGACTTATTGATAGGCTGCGACGCCAACTGCAGACATTCGGTATGGGAAAGCACAGAAATTAATGATCGAGATGAGTCTCTCTTTGATTATATTATAAATAGGAACATCACCATATGCAACCAGGGCAGAACTCCTACCTTTGTCTTCCCCAGTAGCGAGGAACATCAAGGATGGGAGGAGGTTTTAGACCTCACACTGCTCACTGGTTACAGCCACATAAAACTAGTAGTAGTCTAGTAATACTAGACCCAAAATTGTCATGAAAGCTTAATATAGAAGTGCGGGTCAAGAAGGCGTGCAGAAAAACCTTCGGCAACACGTGGGGACTACATCCGAAGATGACTCTCTGGATGTACACTGCAGTAGTTAGACCCATTCCGTCCGATTCTCACATCGTAAGCATAGCGTCACAATCGGCCCTACGACTCAGGGAGTCAGATTGCTGGAAAGCGAGGAACACAGGACACAGTAGCATACAAAGCAGTAATCGATTTTGCCAAAACAAATTTTGAACAGAACTTCAAAACAAGAATTCCATCAAGAGATGAGTGGGCTGTTGAGAACCTGGATGCCACATTTAACATGAAACTCTACACCGATGGATTCAAGATGGACTGTGGTGTAGGGGCCGGAGTATACTCCCCGGACCTGTCAGTGGAAAAGTCATTCCATCTACCATGTCTAGCGAGCGTATTCCAGGCAGAGACCTTCGCAATAATGGAAGCAGCTAAGCATCTATTAGAGCGAGGACTCAGGAATGCAAATGTTGCATTCTTCTCGGACAACCAAGCGGCAATCAAAGCACTCAACTATGTTCGGCAAAACTCTACGCTAACAACAAACTGCAAACGAGCTCTTAATGCACTTGGACTCAACAATACTGTTTCTCTGATATGGATCCCAGGTCATAGGTATCTTGCAGGAAACGAAAAAGCGGACGAGCTGGACAGAATAGGGCAGTAATGACAACAACACCAGAAGAGGTACGTCCACCCCTTAATTCCATTAAACATGAAATCCACAAACTGCATGCCAATAAAGCTAACGTGAGATGCAAAACTCATGCTCGTGCAAAAGAGCTAAACAGAGCTAAACCACGAAGGTTTGATTGCATTCAATTCAATATAATACAAGAAAAACTAATAGAAATGTTTTCAAACGACAAGCAAATAGAATTCATAACATGTACACTTAGAGCTCAGGACATTGAATACCACGTAAGAGAAAGCATGCATTCTGGCATTCAGGAAACTTACAATCAATTAATAAATATAAATTACTATTCAAAACTACTAGAATTGGTTCAAATGGTTATTAGCCAATTTGACTTGTTCAAAGAAATTAATGGGATAGGAAACCTATAAAGAACAAGTTGAGGAGAACAGAAACCCCGTCAGATAAAAATCAAGTTGTCCACAATTGTAGTAAGGCCAGATAAAATCATAGCTGATAATTATGAGTTAAGCTCAATCAGAATTAAAGATTTATTAACGCTAGAAGGAATAAAGTTACATCTAACTAAGCCTAATAGTCACACGGGAAATTCCGATATAGAAAGGCTACATAATTCGTTGGCAGAAAAATGTACGGTAACACTTAAAACAGAAACATCAAACATGACAAGAAAACAGATAATGCAAAAAGCCGTGAGAAATTACAGTGACAGATATTACTCTACAATTAAATACACCCCTAACGAAGCTCAAAATAATAAGGTAGATTAGACGAAAATTAAAGAAAATATGGAAAATGGTAAGCAAAAATTGTTAGAAAAAAACAACAGTAACAGAGAAAGCTATGAAGAAAAACGAGATGAAGGGTTTATAAAACATTATAAGGCAGTCAGACACAATGAAGTCCCAATCAATACAAAATCTAATAAACGCAAATAGTAAATATGAAAATAATAGAAACCAGGAGAACTTGTATTACGACCAACAGATAAAAATTCAATTAATGAGAAGTAAAATAGAACATTTACAAGATAACGTTGCATCTGCTAGATACAATATTGTACAACCCAGCGTATTAACTGATAATGAGATCACAAAATACAAAATAAATTTCAACAAACTAAATCATCTTAAGTTAGCTAAAGCAATGTTTAGAAATAATCTGTTAATATTTGCAACCGAAATTCCCACAAGCTTAAGCACAATTAAAGCTCAACAGATAATTACAATACCTAATAATGAAAAATGTTAAATCGAACCGAAGTTGTATTTAAGTATAAAAATGGTACCTACACATATGAAATAAACAAAAAATTAAAAGAATTGAAAAACAGTAACCATTGTATATTTAAGAAAAATTGCAAATTGATAAAAATATAAGAATTGAAAATAATATAACAGTAATAAAGAATCCACTCCACTCCCAGAACGTAACGCAAATCCAGACATTCAACTAAACCCAATTAGCCAGAAAGTTCAGGAGTTATTGAACTCTTTAAATGTTAAATAAACTCAGTCAGTGAGGACAAAGAGTTTTATGTATATAGATGTAAAATTATACCATTTTATCCTAACAAATAACAACAAACAAATAAGTTTTTCACACTAAATACCGGAATTTGGAATCGATTGTTTCTATGACGGCTACATATATAATATAGTGATCCGATCTGGCCAGTTCTGACACATGTACTGCGTGCAGCAAAAAGACGGACCGGTACCAAGTTTCATCACGAAAGCTTCAACACCGATTGCATAGAAACAGACGGACAGACATACAGATAGACGGACATGGCTATATCGACTCAGATCATCGTCCCGATCAAGAATAGTTACGAGACCAATTCAAATATCTTTGCGTTCGTAAAACTCGCTTCAGACGGTCCGTTTTTGAGTTCCACTTTTTGATAAGTCAGCAGTATTTACGCTCGACGTGAAACGCCGAGGCAATGAAAAACTCCATAAAAATATAACATCGAAAATTATTTTACAGTTTTTAACTTTGAAAAAGTTGATTCACACTTTTCGTTCCGTTTCATAACGTATTGCTAGGTTTATACACACACAGGGGCACTGCTCAATGTGAACAGTAAAGACTGTGCCACAGAAATAAGCAGTGACATTTGCCTGGCACAGATTTTCTGTGCCAGAGGCTGGCAGGCAGAACGAGCATGTTGGTTTTTCTGGCATATTTAAATAACATTTTTTATCGTTTAGCGAATAATCGATGAAATTGGCGTTTGATAAAATATAAATTTATGTGTTTACTTTTTATTTTCAGTGTGTCCGTTTCTTGTGTATTTGTAATTTAGTCTTGTAATTTGTATTATTCAAGTAAAAGATTCATATAAGTTTCTCAGAGATTGCATTAGCGGCGATGGCTTGTATTGGGCTATGGCTGCTCAATGATGATGAAGACGAGGCTACCCGAGGTTGGGTGGACAAGCCACACAAATTTTAGAATTATGTGTGCACGGATCCAAATACATTAAACTAGTTAGTTATTTGGGTCGCCCCTTAATTAGAAAGATTTCGAATATCTGTAGTTTTCTGTCAGTTTCCAGAGGCTATCCTACTCCTTACGTCTTCCATTAGATTGTGGATAGATTCGGAATGTCAATGAATGGTATCACGGGCATCATAAAGTCAGTTTTAAGTGCTTTTATATAATTTTAGACCCAGTACTTTAAAAAAGTACAAATGGGTCTATTAAGCTTGTTCAAAAAAAAAGTGCGTAACAAGCAGAAGGAGGCGTGGCAGACCCCATAAAGTATATATATACTTGATCAGCATTAACAGTCGAGTCGATATAGCTATGTCCGTCTGTCTGTCCCTTTTTTAAAAACCTATATCTCAGAGACTATAAGAGCTAGAGCTACCAAATTTGGCATGTAGGTTCATCTATGTCTTGCATTGATCAAGTTTGTTTTGCAATTTTGCTACGCCCCCCTCCGCCACCGAAATTTAAACAAGAAAGCACCTTTAATGCTAGCGATATGATTTTTGGCACACATCGGGATCGGATAGTAAACGGATAGTATACGGCTGTTCGACATTTGGAAAATATGAACACCTAGATCTCAGAGACTATAAGAGCTAGAGATTCCAAATTTGGTAAGTAGGTTCATCTATATCTCCCATTGATCAAGTTTGTTTTAGATTTTCGCCACGCCCCTATCCGCCCCCGGAAATTGAAATACAAATATTTCGAAGTCGAATTGAAGGAGCCCCTTTAATGTTAGCGCCTTGATTATTGGTACATACAATATACACTATAGTCCAAACCTGTCTATTCAACTAACAATGTTACGGGCAAAAGGAAGAAGAAGAGACGCTAGCGACCGCTGTGCTTATAACCTTCGTAGTGGCGCTATCTATTGTATGGTACGAAACAAAGTACTGGGTCTCCTGTCGAGCTTTCTCCATTGTAGCTTACTGCTTTGCTTAATAATTTAATTGCACTTTAAATAAACGAGCCAAAAGTTTGTTTTGATTATTTTTTTGGAACTTGCTCTTTGCTCACGATCTTGTTATAGGTTTCACTGCTGTGAACATTTGAACAATCTGTGTCGCCTTGTGGCGCTGTGCGAAAATGACAGTAGTGTTCACATTGTCGGCTGGCACTGTAGCTGGCACAGCTCTATGGAGCACAGTTTATGTGACGGACTGGCACAGCCTAGCACAGCGCGTCAGGGGTGCATTTGGACATCTGAGCCTTCGAAATTTGTATTACCGATTGTAATGCCCAAATGCACCCCTGACGCGCTGTGCCAGTCAATGTAAACCAAAAAATCCCAACTAGTGTAAATTCAGAATAAGTCTCATCAGTGCCATTTGAGTTTTAGCAGAACGATAGGCACTTATACTGTGTTTACACTGGGCCGCATCATTGGATTTTTCCGTTAAACGGAACATGCGGCAATGATGCCCATAAGAACCCTGTGGATAGAAGAAGACAATGATGCGGCCGCATCTTAAATCATGCGACGCATCATTGGCAAGTGTTGCCGTATTCTGTTAGTATTTTTTTAATACTGCAATTTTTCGGGGTATCGACAGCGAACAGCTGTTTTTTTTCATCGAATATCGATAATCAATAGTAATATAGCTTAACCGCGGAAATAATAATTTCAAATAGAAACACAAAAGACAAAATTCAAAGTCTTAAAAGCATTTTTGAAAGTGCACTGCAATTAACAATTGCACCATATACATTTAATAAATAAATCTGACATTGGCAGGCCAACAGCTGACAAATGATGCGAAAAAAGATGCGGCTCCAGTGTAAACGACGCGCATCATTTTTCCGCACCTTTGACAATGATGCGGCAGTGTAAAAACTGTATGAGGGGTCACGCCAAAAATCCGAAAAGTGTTTCTATTGCGTTAGTCAGCTGATTACATGGGTACTTTTGCTGCCAGTACGAACATTAATATAATGCAGTGATGTTTAAACAAAGTCTGAAGGCAGAATAAACATCTTTCTTTCTTTATCATGATAAAAAGGATATGGTTAATACAAAAACTTAAATAGTTCATTGATATTATTAAAAACCCAATCAAAAGGTACATAGTCACTGCAGAACTCCATTTCAGTAACAGCTATATTAAAAACCAATAATATTATGGAAATTAGTCAATTCAATTATTTTTTCAAATTTTCTTTCACGTTTTTCTCATTTAGCTGTTTGTTGTCTGCAAAAATCTTGATAAATGCCTAAATTTTATTATTATATTTTTATTATTATTATATATTGTGAGGCCATATCACAAAAAAACAAGTTGGTAGTCCCTGCGTGAGCTACCCAGAAGGAAATATTCCGCAGAAAAATATACTAATTTGCCGCAGCCCGACTCAGAGGATTGCACTCCGAGTTCGTGTACATTAGCGTGCCCGAGGTAATTCGGTAGGAAATCCACACTTCCCTACGGCAGGTTCCGCTACGAACTCTAACGTTTTCCTGAGCTCGTCATAGACACATTCTGCAGGAAATTCAATTTCCATTTCTGCTGTAGGGAAATTCTAGTTGGGAATTCTTGGAAATTCCATTTGGAATTCTGGCTGGCATTGCTCCCTCCCTAGGGATCTGGCTGCTGCCGAAATAATAGCGTATATATATATTAGCGTATATTTTTTTTAAACTTTATTCTTTATATTAGGTTTACATTACCTCCACAGTGTGCCAGGGCAGTTGTACCTGTATGTGGCCTGTGCCAGAGTGTTCACATTGGCCGGCACATAAATTGTGCTCCACAGAGCTGTGCCAGCTGCTGTGCCAGCCGACAATGTGAACACTACTGTCATTTTAGCACAGCGCCACAAGGCGACACATGACAAGATCGTGAACAAAGAGCAAGTTCCACAAAAAGAATCAAAACAAACTTTTGCCGCGCTTAGTACTTTCAAGTACTCGTCTTTCAAGACTTTATATATGACATCGCAAGTCTCTGGTATTATTTTAGAAATGACGGCCTTAGAACCAGACGTCATGCTGGAACCAGACGCTAAATACCTTAGTGTCACCGCAAGTCTTTCAGCAGGTGAAATTGGCTCCCGAAAACTCGTAGCTTTCCTTTGAACTAAGGGCGTGACTAAAATTACAAGCTGATCGAACGTACTCGGATCCATGCGCACATAATTTTAAAATTTATGTGGAATACTACTTCGCAGCTCTACACTTAGCTTCGCAAACTTTCCTTCCTCTGCCCGAGTCAAATTGGGTTGGTACAGCTCGTCATCATCGTTGAGCAACCATAGACCAATGCAAGCCATCGCCGCTAGTTTCATCTCGTCATGTGAACTCATATCTTTCACCATTATAATA